>APFE030973739.1:105788-164700 GCA_000404065.3 Pinus taeda | reverse complement strand
AATTTCTCAAACACTTCACTTTTGTTTTTAAGAAAATATACCCAAGTCTTTCTTGTAAAGTCATCAATAAATGTTAGGAAATATTGGTTGCCTGCTAATGATGGAGCTTGCATCGGTCCACATAAATCTGAGTGGATGATCTCTAAGGGTGCCTTTGCCCTTATGCTTTTACCTGATGGAAAACTTTCTCTATGTTGTTTTTCCAATATGCAACCTTCACATAGGCTGTCCGGTTTCTCTATCAATGGTAATCCTTTCACCATTCCTTTTCTGCTCAACAAGTTTAGACCTCCAAAATTGAGATGTCCAAATCTCAAGTGCCACAACCAATTTTCATCCTTTGGCACGCTTTAGAAGGCCTCTTGGGTAACTGCTGCAATTTCATTTTTGTTTTTCAAATCTGCCCTGATCCTGAGAGGGAACATCCTGTTCCTTGTCATCTTCACTTCAGTAATGCATCGTTTGCTGGGTGCTATATCCATGATGGTACACACATCATTCACAAAATAAACATTGTAACCTTTTTGAACAAGCTGTCCAATACTCAAGAGTTTACATCTCATTCCGGGGACATAATACACATCTGCTATGGTTTTCCTTTCTCCTTGCTTTGTAAATATTTTTACCTCCCCTTTTCCCATAACAGACACTTTGCTATCAGTTCCTAGTGTGACTTCAGATTTCATATTTTTATCTAGGGCAGAAAAGAGAGCTATATTTCCTGTCATATGGTTGCTGCAACCTGAGTCTAAAAACCATATGTCTTCACTATTTGTTTCAGCCATGTTACAAGCTAACAACACATTAGTTTGGCTGATATTTTCTCTAGTAACATTTGCATTTTGTCTATTACTCATATCATGCTGCTTCTTCCTACATTCACTGGCATAATGCCCATATTTCTTACAATAATAACATTGGACATTGGATTTTTCATACCTTTGTCCTTGAGCATGATGTTGTTCTCTTTGCTGGCTGCTGCCTTGGCCTTGGTTCTGATTTGGATTGCTGTCTCTTCCTTGAGCATTTGCTGGACTGTTCCTTCCTCCTCTGTTCTGGCTTCTGCCTCTTCCTCTTTTGTTTCCTCTGCCTTGACCTCTTCCTCTTCCAAAGGACATCTGGGTCTTGAAGGCTTGCTCTAGAGATGAGTTCTGATTCCTACTCAATCTCTGCTCATGTGTTATCAGTGATGCATGTAGCTCATCAACTGAAAAGCTTGAGAGATCCTTTGTCTCTTCACTGGTGGTGACAATAGCATCAAAATTTGAGGGTAAGACCCTCAATATTTTCTCCACAATCCTCCTTTCTTCAATGGTTTCTCCATGAGTCCTCATCTGTGTGATCAGACCAATTACATGTGTGAAGAATGAGTCAATGTTGTCTGACTCCTTCATGTTCAGATTCTCAAAATCTCTTCTCAGCAACTGTAGTTTTGCTGTCCTCACTTTCTCCATGCCTTGATAGGCTGTCTTGAGGGTTTGCCATGCTTCTTTGGATGTCTTAGCTCCTACTATCCTTGGAAACACACTCTTGTCTAATGCTTGATACAAGAATACAATGGCTTTTGCATCCTTCTTCCTATTGCTCTTCAATAGGTCTTTCTCTTCCTGAGTTAATCTGTTAAACTCATTCTCATTTGCTGGTTCATCAAAACCATCTTCAACAAGTTCCCATAAATCTTGACATGCAAACAGGGCTTTCATGGTTATTGCCCAATAGTCATAGTTTGTTCCATTGAACTGTGGGAATTGAGGGTTAAACAAACCCATACTAGTGCTTGTGCTAGCCATTCCTTGCATCCTCAGCTATGCTTCAATTTCTTGACTGTATATTTAAAAACAAATGACTTCTGCAACCAAAAGACTCCTTCCTTCAGCTTCTTTGTCAACTTCAAAGAGCCTAAGCCTACTCTGATACCACTGTTGGGTATTTTTGTTTGTTTGCAATGGATAAATACCAAAACCACAAAATATAAAACACAGAGGCTATGCTCTGTTTCCTTTGTTCCAGGATCTTTTACACAGAGAAGTCTTTTTAAAAATTACAGAGCACAGAGAGTATTCCACCACCATAAAATGATTTATATTCATTAAACAAAAACACTTACATATTCATCCTCTTTTACTCAGAGGGATTCACCAAAACATTTTAACAAGAATTACTCTGCCTCCTATGAAATTTTACACCACTGTGTGTAAATATTTCATTTACATTCACTGCTGTGTGAAAACAAAACTTACAGGGATTTACACATTTACCTTTTTCACCTGTGTGAAACAATTCATGGATTTGAAACAAACTACCCTTGGTTTTTCTTCATTTACTTCTCCTCCTGCACTGCTGTGCATTCTTTGCATTTCATTTACATTACAACTCAAAAATATTCATGCACTTCTGTGCATTCCTCCCCTGCAATAAAATATTTACGCTCTGGTTTCCATTCACTGCTGCTGCATTTTTTTTACATTACAAAACAAATCTAAGCTCTGTCACTTTTCTAGTTTTTGTTCGCTGCTGCGAACCCCCATATTTTTGTTCTCCCCGTGCGATAATACATAACAAAAAAAAAATTGAGTCAACGTTGTCTTAAAACATATATCAAAAAAGAAATAAAAAAAACTTACATTATGGTTTCCGCCCATACTCCATATTAACTCGCCGTAAAACATTAAATTCTTTACCAAAAAAAATGTCAGCGATTAATCATAAGGTATGGGTACTAATGTATGGCCCACACTATATTAATTTTAATCAGACCCCCGTATGTACTTTGGAAGACTTAAACGGCGGAGACCTTTCCTTTGAATCGGACGGCGGAGAGGATGCTTATTAATCGGACGCATATCGGGCGGGGTGAGAAGACCGAAAATTACCTTCCGATGGATGTCAGTGGATGATGTCACGGTTGTCCAGATGTCAGCATCGGAGCACCATCATACGGAAACCTCCTTAAGCCAAAAGCGGTGCGATATCTTCCCGATGGTTTCAGGTTTGCTGCTGGGTGGTTTTGACACGTCGTTGACTGCTGACCCGCGCACTCTCAGTTGGAATTATAATTTTAACATTTCCCGTCAACAATTGTCCCTAGCCATTTTTAAAAGCATGCACAACTTTTCCTTCTGAGAGGAGTTAGCACTCCTTCGTGGCCTACTTTTTAGTCACACTCAATAAAAAACTCCACATCACTGCCGTCTACATGTTGTCTCGCCACTTGCATTATCCCGACATTCTTCTTCGTGTGCTACTCTTTGTTCGTATGGGGGAAGACTCGTAGGAGACTGTCACCCCAAACTTTTATAAACTATTAATTTTGAAAACTTCTTGCTCCAATAAGTCGGCTCCACTTCACCCGGGGCCCTTACACATCACCAAAATTCACACATCATCCTCGTGTTTAATCATCCCAAGACTTTCGTTAGTTGCACACTTCTCCAATCACACGGGTGACGAACTTTGGGAGATGGAGATATTTCTTGTCAATTATCCATCTCAATATATGTTGGACGACAGGGTCCCTCAGACTTAATAAACTAAACCTCGCCTTTGTTCTTACCTCGGCCCTTCTGCGTATCATTCTCTTGCTCTGGTTCATCTTTTGTCCACTATTATCATCATGTTTCCATTGTGGTTACTATGATCGCTTTGTTGTGTAACTTTGCTTTCTTTGGATTATTGATCCCATGTAGTGATCAACGATAAATTAAGACCTTCCTCAACTGTAAATAGGAGGATTCAACAATTTGTCAGTATTGAGTTTGGCGGAAAAACAGAGTTAGGTATTCAGCGCGCTTCAACTTAAGGACAAGATTTGCCTTCAATCAATTGGGGGTTCAGCTTTAATCAATTGGAGATCCAAATTCGATTATGCTTTTCGTCAGTAGCTCGGCTTTTTGCTGATTTACTATCGCTCTATATCAAATCCCGAATGAAAGTGGTGGTAAAGACATTTTGACCTGTGTGTGCCCACTGCCCACTTACGACGGTTGTGATGAATTCAGAAAGCACCGAGCAAAGCATAAACGAGACGACAAATTTTAAAATACAATTTGCTTTATAATGTTTAACGTGAATTTCAGGTAAGGCATCTCAACTGGTCATGGCCGTGCAAGTGATGACGGTGAGAAGCCCAGTATTCCAGTTTTCCCCGGTAAGAAATGTACTCAAAGTGAACAAAAAGCAAACAAATGTAATTAAAAGTCAACCATAAAAATATACAAAATAAATAAACATAGGTTTCATATATTTACCTTGCTTATTAGTAGTATTAATACTTATTTTTTAATATAATTTTATATGTTATGGAGATCAATACTTCTTTTTTTCCTACTATTTTTATGATATTTATATAGAAATGTTTGGTGTTTTTAGTGGAGATTAATTAGTTCTATTAATTTAATTTAAGTAAAGTAATTAAAATTAGGTTAAATTTGATAGACATTTATTTATGATTTTTGTGATTTTTGTTTAATTAAATATTTATGATTTTTTTTTTTTAATTTATTGGATTTACAAGTATGTTTTATATATTTATTTTTCTTATTAATATTATTACTATAATTTTATATGTTATTGAGATTAATATTTTTTTGTTCACACTATTTTTTTATGATATCTATATATAGAAGGGTTTGGTATGCTTAGTGGAAATTAATTAGTTCTATTCTAATTTAAGTAAAGTAATTGAAAACTGGATTAAATTTGATAGATATTTATTTATGATTTTTATTTAATTAAATATTGATAATTTCTTTAAAGATTCTTCTCTTACTAGAACAATTCCTCCGATTCTAGGCAACTTGATTTGCACTGATAAACTGTGAGTTGCTTGCATAGTTAATGCTCGAATTGTGCGATTTAGGGTGAAGCAATTTACTTTAATTTAGTCTCAGCAATTTCAAATCAAAGGATTTGACACAAAAATATCCAACTATTCAGATATTCAAAAACACCAATTATGAGCATTTAACCTTGAATAACATTGTAATATTGTCACTTTACATTCAAAGAAAAGTTCAAAACCAGAAAGTATTTACAGTTTTCAAATTTTTAAGAAGATGTAAATTATTTATAATTTTCAAATTTAAAAGTGATAGACAAAAACCTCAAACAGTACATTTATGACGGATTAAAAAACACACTAACAATACATGATCCAGTTTGCGTGTAGACAAAAAAATTCTTAAACTACTAACCAACATTTCTATAATATAAAAGTGACAAAAATTTTGCTCATATGATCTATCATAGTCTGCACTTCCAATTTCCCAATTTCCCAATAACAGAATGGTGCCCTGAGTATTTATTTGAACATATTTTGTTCCCATATAAAATATTAAGCATTCCTTGAAATTGTGGATTTCTTGACTTTTGACCAATAACTGTTTGTTACTAGGATGCTGATGATTCAGTGCCTTTCTTCTGGGGCACTGCAGCTGATGATTACCTTGTACTATCTGATGAGCCAAATGTCCTAAAAGAAGGATGTGGAAAATCTTTTGCTCCATTTCCCCGAGGTAATATAGCACTGCTAAATTAGAGCTTATCCGTTTTTTAGCTATCTGGCACATGAAAGTGTAGCTGAATGTTGGCTATAGAGCCTCTAATGTAATATCGGTTGTTGCATTTTCCTTCACAGGTTGTTACTTCTCTACATCAGGTGGATTGCAGAGCTTTGAACATCCTTTGAATAAGTTGATGCCAATGCCTCGTGTTGATAATGCATTTGGCAATAGGAGGATGATGCCAATGCATCATGTTGATAGTGCATTTGGCAATAGGAGGATCTCTTCCTCTGGCTGGGTAGAATCCTCTCATGGCAAGCTCATTACTAATACTTCACAAGAGTTCACTTATGATAATTTAATGACTTTTCAAGCACTTGGAGAGCAACATGATAGCAACCAATAGTAAGGTTATTGTAGAGGCAGCCACATGAATAGAATTATCCTCTAAAGTTGATGACTTCTTCACTTTATATTTAGATTTCAATTTTCCTATGGCTGTAATAAAAGTTTCAAATGCACTTAATAAAAATGTATCATTTGTTGACTCTTCAGCTCTTTGAATAATAATCAAAATGTAGGGGGAGACAATACAATCACCAGCACCCAACAGACATACAATTATCAAAGCACTCATGGTTGCTATTCCAAGCAAGTTAAAGCAATCAACTCAGCGCTTGGGATCAATTCCCACAAAGCAATTCCATACCTGCTCATCAAATTCCTTCAAGCTTTTGAAAGTAAAATCATTGAATTATCAATATAATTTTACAATAATAAAAAACAATTAGAAGACCTTTAGCGAGCTCAAATTGTTCATCCGTTAGGCTTGAACCAACATCTCTTCTAGAGAAATTCAACAATTCTAATTTAATAATCCTATCGGCCTCTCTTTGTACCTTTTGGGACAATTGCTAGTTAAGTAGTTTCAACGATCTTAAAGTAACTATAATCCCGTTGCCTTCCTTTCCAATGGCGCGTTAAATTAAAGCTGCCCACCTCTCACTTCAAATCTCACTTCAAATTCACATTCACAGCATAGTGCATTCCGGCCAAAATCGCGCGGTGTTGAAATCATGACTTTAGGATTAAGAGATTCGACAGAGACGTTGTGGTGTCAAATTAGGGAAGTTCGGCGAATGAACACACCAAGTTTCATTCTCTTTGCTTCACGCGTTAAATGAAAGTCACAGTGCTGTTGAATTTGTAATTTCCACTGCGTGCGGGCCCGCATTCAATGCCGTACCAAAACCACCGCAGCAAACCTGAAAACCGTCGGTAAGTTATCGCACCGCTCTTTGGCATGAGGTAGTTTCCGTACTGAGGGGCTCCGATAAGATTTGGAGCAGACACGTGGATTGGGGTGACATCACCCTCTGACATTTATCGGACGATAAATGTCGGTCAAAAATCCCCATCGTTCGATTAAAGGTAAGTTTCTCCGTCGTCCGATCGCAAGGAAGGTATACGGGGTTGCTTAAATTAAATGCAGCGTGGAGTAATACCATGGTCCATACCCTATGATTAATAATATGACATGGTTTTTGGTAATGTATTTAATGTTTTTTTTACGGCGCGTAATATCTATGTCATACGGGAGTATGGGGGTATGTAAGTTTCATTTAATTGCATATGAATTGTATGTTTTTTTATGTATGTGCGTTGACTTCGTGTTATGTGATTTGCACACGGGGAGGAGCAGAACAGGGGTTCACAGCAGCGAATGAAAACCATTGGAACGCACAGAAGTGTGCATGAATTTTTTTTTGGGGTTGAAATATAATGTTAGGAAATGGTAAAATGCATAGCTCATAAAATGAGATTGAGTCTACTGTAATAGAATGCACAGCAGTGAAGGAGAAGAGTTGGAGAGGTGAAAAAAACCAGAGGAAGTTTGTGTAAAACCATGAATTGTTTCACACAGCAGTGAAAAGGTAAATCTGTAAATCCCTGTAATTTTTGTTTTCACACAGCAGTGAATGTAAATGAAATTTTTACACACAGTGGTGTAAAATTTCAAAGGAGACAGAGTAATTTCTTTTGTAATGTTTTGGTGAATCCCTCTGAGTGAAAGAGGATGAATATGTATTAGTGTTTTTATTTTAATGAATAGAAATATTTTATGGTGGTGCAATACTCTGTTCAGTAAAAATTTTTTAAAGCTCCTCTATGCAAAAAGATCATGGAGTAAAGAAAACATAGCATTGCCTCTGTGTGCTTGAATATTTGTGTTTTTGGGATTTTCCCCTTAAAAAATCCCCAACAGTGGTATCAGAGCAGGTTTAGGCTCTTTGAAGACAACAAAGAAGCTGAAGCGAGGAGTCTTTTGGTTGCAGCAGTCAGTTGTTTTAAAATACACAGTCAAGGATTTAAAAATATAGTTAAAGAGTGCTAGGATGGCCAGCACAAGCACTGGTATGGGTATGTTTAACACCCAGCTCTCACAGTTCAATGGGAAGAACTATGACTATTGGGCAATAACCATGATAGCCCTGTTTGCCTCTCAAGATTTATGGGAAGTAGTTGAAGATGGTTTTGATGAACCAACAGATGAAAATGAGTTTAATAGTTTAACTCCAGTAGAGAAGGATCTGCTGAAGAGCAATAGGAAGAAGGACTCAAAATCCCGTGTGTTGTTGTATCTAACAGTAGACCAGAGTGTGTTTCCAAGGTTAGCAGCAGCTAAGACATCCAATGAGGCATGGGAGACCCTCAAGACAGCCTATCAAGGCATGGAGAAAGTGAAGACAGCAAAACTACAATTGCTGAGGAGAGATTTTGAGAATCTGAACATGAAGGAGTCAGACAATATTGACTCATTCTTCACACATGTAATTGGTCTAGTTACACAGATGAGGACTCATGGAGAAACCATTGAAGAAAGGAGGATTGTGGAGAAAATATTGAGGGTCTTACCTTCAAAGTTTAATGCTATAGTCACCACCATTGAAGAGACAAAGGATCTCTCAAACTTTTCAGTTGATGAGCTACATGCATCACTGATAACACATGAGCAGAGATTGAGTAGGAATGAAAACTCATCTCTAGAGAAAGCCTTCAAGACCCAGATGTCCTTTGGAAGAGGAAGAGGTCAAGGAAGAGGAAACAAGAGAGGAAGAGGCAGAAGCCAGAACAGAGGTGGAAGGAACAGTCCAGAAAATGCTCAAGGAAGAGGCAGCAATCCAAATCAGAACCAAGGCCAAGGCAGCAGTCAACAAAGAGAACAACATCATGCTCAAGGACAAAGGTATGAAAAATCCAATGTCCAATGCTATTATTGTAAAAAATATGGGCATTATGCCAGTGAATGTAGGAAGAAGCAGCATGATATGAGTAATAGACAAAATGCAAATGTTACTAGAGAGAACATCAGCCAAACTAATGTGTTGTTAGCTTGTAACATGGCTGAAACAAATAGTGAAGACATATGGTTTTTAGACTCAGGTTGTAGCAACCATATGACAGGAAATATAGCCCTCTTTTCTGCCCTGGATAAAAATATGAAATCAGAGGTCACACTAGGAACTGATAGCAAAGTCTCTGTTATGGGAAAAGGGGAGGTAAAAATTTTTACAAAGCAAGGAGAAAGGAAAACCATAGCAGATGTCTATTATGTCCCCGGAATGAGATGTAACCTCTTGAGTATTGGACAGCTTTTTCAAAAGGGTTACAATGTTTACTTTGTGAATGATGTGTGTACCATCATGGATATACCACCCAGCAAACGATGTATTGCTGAAGTGAAGATGACAAGGAACAGGATGTTCCCTCTCTGGATCAGGGCAGATTTGAAAAACAAAAATGAAATTGCAGCAGTGACCAAGAGGCTTTCCAAAGCGTGCCAAAGGATGAAAACTGGTTGTGGCACTTGAGATTTGGACATCTCAATTTTGGAGGTCTAAACTTGTTGAGTAGAAAAGGAATGGTGAAAGGATTACCATTGATAGAGAAACCGGACAGCGTTTGTGAAGGTTGCATATTGGGAAAACAACACAGAGAAAGCTTTCCATCAGGGAAATGCATAAGGGAAAAAGCACCCTTAGAGATTGTCCACTCAGATGTATGTGGACCGATGCAAGCTCCATCATTAGCTGGCAACCAATATTTCCTAACATTTATTGATGACTTTACAAGAATGACTTGGGTCTATTTTCTTACAAACAAAAGTGAAGTGTTTGAGAAATTCTGAAATTTCAAGGCACTTGTGGAGAAACAAAGCGGGCTGCATATTAAAGTTTTGAGAACTGATAGAGGAGGTGAGTATATCTCCAAGGAATTCGTATGATTTTGTAGAGAAAATGGAATTCACAAGCAATTTACAGCAAGGTACACCCCACAGCAAAATGGAGTTGCTGAAGGGAAGAACAGGACCATCATGGACATGGCGAGGAGCATGTTGAAGGCAAAGCATTTGCCAAATGACTATTGGGCTGAAGCTGTAAATTGTGCAGCGTATATTCTGAACAGGTGTCCTACAAAAGCAATGATGAACAAGGTGCCGGAAGAAGTGTGGAGTGGAAGAAAGCAAGGAGTCACCCACATGAGAGTTTTTGGATGTGTGGCCTATGCACACATTCCAGATCAGCTAAGGAGGAAGTTGGACAACAAAGGGGAGAAATGTCTTTTCATTGGATACAGTGAGTAATCCAAAGCCTACAGGTTGTATATCCCATCTACCAAGAAGTTTTTCATCAGCAGAGATGTTCAATTCATTGAAGAGGAAGCTTGGGATGGAAGCATAGAGAAAACAGTGAATGTTAAAAACTGTTTGTCTCATGATGAAGATGATGAGGAGGTGGCTAAAATGCATCCCCAAACAACAGCGCCAACACAAGGACAGCAAGGGACACCATTGAGGATAAATGAGAGTGCTTCTCCAAGCACACCACAAGGAGGAAATTCAAGTGCGTCTTCAAGCACTTGCACACCAAATGAAAGAGGTAAGAAGTTTAGAAATCTAAGTGATATTTATGATGAAGGAATGAATTCCTTTTTTGCCTTGTTTTGTCATGTTGATGATCCTATTCATTTCGAGGATGCAATTAAAGATAAGAAATGGATAGAAGCTATGGATGAGGAGATGAATACCATAGAAAGAAACAAAACATGGGATTTGGTTGAGCTACCAAAAGGTAAAGAAGTCATTGGAGTGAAATGGGTTTACAAGACCAAGAGCAATGCTGAAGGCAAGATAGAAAGGCACAAGGCAAGGCTGGTTGTCAAAGGGTACAAGCAGCAGTATGGGAGAGATTATGAGGAGACTTTTGCACCGGTTGCAAGAATGGAAACCGTGAGAGCAGTGCTGTCCATAGCAGCACAAAACAAATGGAAAGTCTACCAAATGGACGTGAAGTCAGCATTCCTAAATGGAGTGTTAAAGGAAGAGGTTTATGTTGAACAGCCTCTAGGCTATGAGAAGAAAGGTGAAGAGCACAAAGTGTGCAAATTGAAGAAAGCTCTTTATGGGCTGAAGCAAGCGCCAAGAGCATGGTACAGCAGAATAGATTCATATCTATTGGATAATGAATTCGACAAGTGTGAAGGAGAACCCACCGTCTACATCAAAGAAAAAGATGGTAAAATTTTAATTGTTGTCTTGTATGTTGATGATGTTATTTTTACAGGTAATGATGATCAGCTCATCAAGAATTTTAAATCAGTCATGAAAGAAGAATTTGAAATGACTGACATGGGTTTCTTGAGATACTTCTTAGGCATAGAAGTAGATCAAAATGAAAAAGGAATTTTTATCTCACAGGCAAGATATGTAAATCAAGTATTGAGCAGATTTAACATGCAAGAATGTAAGGCAACGATCACTCCCACAGTGATGGGATTAAAACTTAGCAGAGAGGACAGCAGCAAGGATTTTGATCCTAGTTTGTACAAGAGTATTGTAGGTAGCCTTATGTATTTAACAGCAACTAGGCCTGACATTATGTATACTGTTAGTTTAATTTCCAGATTCATGGAGAGGCCAAAGGAGGCACATTGGCAGGCAGCTAAAAGAATTTTGAGGTATGTCAAAGGTACCAAAATGTTTGGAATTTTATATAATGTCTCAGAACATTCAGATTTGGTTGGATACACATATAGTGATTGGGCTGGAAGTGTTGATGATCGGAAGAGCACTTCTGGTTATGTTTTCCATATGGGTTTATGAGCCATTTCATGGGCTTCTAAGAAGCAGTCCATTGTAGCATTGTCTACAGCAGAGGCTGAATATGTGGCAGCTATAGCAGCAGCATGTCAAGCAGTTTGGATGAGAAGGATGTTGAGGAGCTTAGGCCAAGAGCAGGCAAAAGCGACAGTGATTTTTTGTGAAAATAGCTTAGCTATTGCATTGTCAAAGAATTCAGTGTTTCATAAGAGAACGAAACATATTGATACAAGGTTTCACTAGATCAGAGAATTGGTGAACAATGGAGAAATTGTCCTAGAACATTGCAGGACTCATGAACAGGTTGCAGACATCTTGACAAAGCCATTGGATCAGAAAAGATTTGAATTTTTGAGGAAGTGTCTAGGTATGACTGAATGCCCTGCAGTTGAAATTAAAGGGGAGTGTTGAATTTGTAATTTCCACTGCGCGTGGGCCCGCATTCAACTCTGTACCAAAACCACCACAGCAAACCTGAAAACCGCCGGTAAGTTATCGCACCGCTCTTTGGCATGAGGTAGTTTTCGTACTGAGGGGCTCCGATAAGATTTGGAGCAGACATGTGGATTGGGGTGACATCACCCTCTGACATTTATCGGACGATAAATGTCGGTCAAAAATCCCCATCCGATATTCGTCCGATTAAAGGTAAGTTTCTCCGCCGTCCGATCGCAAGGAAGGTATACGGGGTTGCTTAAATTAAATTCAGCGTGGAGTAATACCATGGTCCATACCCTATGATTAATAATATGACATGGTTTTTGGTAATGTATTTAATGTTTTTTTTACGACGCGTAATATCTGTCATATGGGAGTATGGGGGTATGTAAGTTTCATTTAATTGCATATGAATTGTATGTTTTTTTATGTATGTGCGTTGACTTCGTGTTATGTGATTTGTACACGGGGAGGAGCAGAACAGGGGTTCGCAGCAGCGGATGAAAACCAGGGGAACGCACAGAAGTGTGCATGAATTTTTTTTTGGGGTTGAAATATAATGTTAGGAAATGGTAAAATGCACAGCTCGTAAAATGAGATTGAGTCTATTGTAATAGAATGCACAGCAGTGTAGGAGAAGAGTTGGAGAGGTGAAAAAAACCAGAGGAAGTTTGTGTAAAACCATGAACTGTTTCACACAGCAGTGAAAAGGTAAATCTGTAAATCCCTGTAATTTTTGTTTTCACACAGCAGTGAATGTAAATGAAATTTTTACACACAATGGTGTAAAATTTCAAAGGAGACAGAGTAATTTCTTTTGTAATGTTTTGGTGAATCCCTCTGAGTGAAAGAGGATGAATATGTATTAGTGTTTTTATTTTAACGAATAGAAATCTTTTATGGTGGTGCAATACTCTGTTCAATAATTTTTTTTTAAAGCTCCTCTGTGCAAAAAGATCCTGGAGTAAAGAAAACAGAGCATTACCTCTGTGTGCTTGAATATTTGTGTTTTTGGGATTTTCCCCTTAAAAAATCCCCAACAAGTGCAACACCTTTAAATTCATAGCGCATCCAACATAGGCCGTAGTGAAATCATACGTCGAACGTGCTCTGCAATAAGTATTCGTGTTTATTAAACGCAATCCAGTTAGCTTAGTATTGCAGTTTGCCAAGAGTTTTCCTTTAGATTTGTGGGGATTTTCGTTTCAAGATAGTTTTTGGCCGATTAATGGCGATTCCCAAGACGGCAAAAGCTGATATGCAGTGGATGGAAGTCGCCCCTCCGCAGAAGCTGTGTGTGAGGGGACGGCTGCCTTTCGAGAAAAGGCTGTTGCCGATAGCAGAAGAGCGCAGTCTCAGCAACAGCGAGCTCATGGATGGCCTTAGCTCTGCTTTTTCTGCGGTCTGTAGCTTTGAAGATGAAGGCGATAATGGAAGATTTGCGTCGGCAGAGTTTTGAAAAATTTGGCCGCGCATTTTGAAATTTTTAGATCACAAAGTTGTTTCTGGGAATCGATACCTGATTTGGCCAGTCCCTATTCTCTCCCAATTTCAATTTGTATTTTATATCAAAGAATGAAATTATTTCTCTGCTGAATTTTATTAGTCAGATGCATTGCAAGTTCAGATCTATATGTTTTAATATTTCCCTAATGAAATTGAATTTCAAAGGAAAAACAACGCGGAAAAAGGAGTGGATTGGCATTTTTTTTCCTTTTCAGCTTTCCAGTTGTTTCCATAATTTGATGGATTCTGTGTCTTCCCCTTTCTCGAGTTTCTAAAACCCGCCACATATTCTTCGGTAGGCCTCAAAAATCTTTAATGGATTGGGTTGGGGTCTCGGATAGCGGAATTCATTCCGCTTTCCTTTTGATCGGAAACCGTAACCTCATATATCTAAAAGCCGTAGTCTAACGATATTATATTTTGCCAGGAAAGTTATGGAAATTTTTGGAAATTCTGGTTATATTTTGAGAAAAACTAGTAAGGAATTTTCTAAATCCAAGTTATAGTTGTTAAAATTCAAAATTTTAGATGGTTTAAATGTTTTTGATGGTACTGAATCTATTTTCATCATCAAAAACATGATTCAAACACTGTCTCTACAATATTTTTTGAAATTTTTTTCCTGGGATTGTCACTTTTTGCGGTCTAGCAATCTAAAACTGACACTGTAAATCCATTATATTTAGGCCGATAGGCCTTCCTATGCATCAACAATCGTCAACACTTTTACCCTCCTCGGTTGGATCAAGTGAGACACTTTCAACTGTTGATTTGAAGTGGGACTATTTTTTCCAAATATCGGTTGAGTTCCCTGTGGCATGGCAAGATATTTTTACTGCTTTTTCCCATTCTTTTATGTCACTCTTGAAGATACTTTTATTGCTTTTTCTCATTCTTTTATGTCACTCTTGGCCTCAGAGTTAATCGTTTATTTGATGTGTCAGTTGTTGTTGTTGTTTTTCTTCCCTAGCTTTTGGCAAACACTCATTAGTATTAAATTATATACCCCATACACTAGTTAAAACTACCTGCGGCCAAATCTTTAGCTGTATCTCCACAGACTTAATCCCCAAAACCCCAAAGTCATGATCTGCTGCATCTTGAAGTAATTTTGACTTGTATATATTATAGGAGATTCTGAGGCGGCCGCCTGGTTCGTTTGATCAGCCCAGTCGATGGTCGTCATGGGCTTACTGATCCCACATAAGCTTTGGGACACTATGATTCAACAATTTAATCACTTATGGACACTGATGGCTCGTAAACAATCTGTTTGGTAATTTTTTATTTCCTTAATTTGTTTTTTTTTGTAATTCATTCTTGAGATATAAGGGGCGATCTGAGAAAACAAAAAAAATATGGTTTTTCTTTTTATAAAGCAGGTCCATCTTGACTTTGGTAGCTTATTAGTTGTCTCTCTCTGAGGCAGTCTAATGTAAAGCTGTATTAAGCAGTCTCATTGAAAGCTAAGATGGGTCTGGGTGGTGGAGTGCTCTATCAATGTGCCATGTTGCAATTTCATCAATGTGCGCTGTGTTGTGTTGTATTTTTTAATGTGTTTTGGAGGAGGATATAAACAATAGGAAAGCAAGTCTTATTACTAATTTTGGTTTTTGGTGTTTGAAATCAACTTGCAAATTTTGGTCTCTGGTGCTTGAAATAGATTTGCAGTATTCCCACTCATGTACTACCTACCCATGTACTATTATATTTGATTTTTTGTAATGTGTGTTGTGTATATGTGTGGATTTTTATGTTATGTGTCTATGAATCTATACTAACTGAGATTGTGAATCTATGATAACTGAGATTGAAAGAGAGAGCTGAGAGCTTTGGCAAAGGAGAATATGGAAAATTGATGAGCCAACTTATCAACAAACTATGCCTTCACAGTGAGTTGGTATTCATGTAATTGATAACTGAGATTGAAAGAGAGCACTGAGAGTTTTGGTAGAGGAGAATATGGAGAATTGATGGGCCAACTTATCAACAAACAATGCCTTCACAATGAGTTGGTATTCATGTCATTCGTGTCTTCAATTATTTTTAACTCATTCACTATTTGAGTTGGTATTCATGATAGTTACGTCTTTAATTAGTTTTTACTTCTTCGCCATTTTCTGTATTTTTTGATGGGTTGAATTTTTACGTACAGGAGCTAAAGCCATTACAACGGAGTTTCTAGCTCTTTTGTCGCCACCAGTTTTCAAAGTTTTGTCGACAGTTTATTCTCTGTTACAAGGTTAGTATTCTCTGTTAATGCCAAAGTTAGTTTTCTCTCTCAATGCTTATAATATGCTAATAAGCAAGTGTAAAGCCCTGCACAACTTTAGTTATTCTCTTATAACATGAAAATTCGCCTAGCTTTTAGGGTTTAAACCAAGCAAACCCTATGGATTAATTGATTGAACTTAATCTAAATTCAACCAATGTAGTTGAAGTAACTGAACATGGAGACCGAGATATTTTCAAAGTTATTTCCTAGACAGTTACTGCGACGAACACATTGTTGCCTCTCACAGCAGAATGGAAGTCTAGATTTGGTGATAGAGATGCACTAATCTCCTCTGTTTCTTGTTGTAGTTTACGAATACCTGTCCAATATTTTATGAGAAGAGAACATGTCCATTGTAGCAATATCCCAGAATAGGAATGCCAACTGAGTCTACTTCCCCATCAATTTTAAAACATCCATGGTATACGCAAATATCTATCAGGGGAACCTCCCAGCTTTGCTGGTGTGTAGATGCTCCTCCTTTGAGCACGTTCGAGTGCCTTTCAGTAGCGGGTAGCTACAACAATGTATAAATTACATGTAAAGTTTACAATTATGTCTTAACCGTGTGCATTTCCCACAATTGTTAAGGGGTTGCTACTTGCTACCCTACCTACTCTCTACCTTGCTTGTATTCAATGCCTTTGCCTTTCTGCATCCATAGGACAAGAACTATTCATAGCTTAAACCCACTCGATCGTCGTTTTAATATCACCTTTGGACAACAATCGTTTCAGGCCCACCCATAGGATACTTCATGAAGCACATTTGATTATTGCAACACAGGTTGCTATCGGGTGTGGGTACCATTGGGTAGGACCAGAGACTCTTTATGTCCTTATCACTTCATTCTATGTCACAAGGTTCATCGAACTTTAATCTTGAGGTTCGAATTTTGGCGAACCTTAAAAAAAATGTGAGGTTCTGCCAACTTCATCAAACCTCATAGCCATTGACCAAGTCCATAAATCAAAACTCATAACTTCATGTCACAACTCAAGCTTGTAATTTATCCTTGCAGTTTCCATGTCCATGATAACATTTTTGATGTTTACTAATGTTGATTTTTTACTATTTAATCTTATAATTCATTTTATTTTTATATATATACACACGCAAACCTAAATGAATCTCATCAAAAAATTCAAACTTAAACCAAAACTAATCATTACCGAACACCCAAACTTGAACCCGAACAATGTGACATTGACTTCATTGATCTAGGGGTTAGCCTAAATAGTTAACATCTGTTAGCTATTCGCTAAGAGGCTAGATGCTACATCGACTGCTTGAAATCGGCCTCACATTTCTGAAATTGCTTATGCTTAGCGCTTGGATTTGCTTTGCAAATATCTGTCCATTTGCTCAGACCCCAAATAGAAGTGTAGGTGTCTTAGGGTTACTAGGCCAAACCCATAGAGTTTTAAAGCATTCACAG
Organism: Pinus taeda; assembly: GCA_000404065.3. Taxonomy (NCBI): domain Eukaryota; kingdom Viridiplantae; phylum Streptophyta; class Pinopsida; order Pinales; family Pinaceae; genus Pinus; species Pinus taeda. Next base: position 147,382 of record APFE030973739.1, on the reverse strand, counting down.
GAGAGGCTTTGGCATTATGCTTATGTGCATCCTCATTACCTAATTTTATTTACCTTGTGCTTATGAACACTATGCTCAAATGAATACACTATCACAAACCAAATTTAATAAAGAACAACGATGTCATATTTAGCATGGTTTCAGATATTATATTTTGACTTTCGAATCGCACTATACAATTATGGTTTTCAATGTAGTATCATTCTATATATGTATATTATTGTTTATAAAATATAATAATAATATCATGGTTTCTAATGGAATTAACTTTTTAATAGCAATATATCAACATGTTTTCAAATATTATGTTTTGACTATCTAAATGGAATATACAATTATGGTTTTCAATGAAATATATTGGTAGGGGATAGTCATGGTGGTTATTGTCTTGGTCACTAGCAAGCTTCGTATATGCTTGGCCATCTATAGAGGTTTCTTTATTTTGGGTAATTAACTTAACCTCTTGATTTTGGGTAATTAACTTACTGTAAAATGAAATAAGATATTCAATGTGTTCATTGTAATATAGATATAAACAAAACATCTAAAGAAAAGTAAGTGTACAATGATCTAGTCCAAGAAAACAAGGTTTTCCACAAACCAATTAACTCTTCTAGAAAGATTCAACAATTCCAATTTAATAATCCTATCAACCTCTCTTTGTACCTTTTGGGACGATTGCTAGTTATATCCTCTACCATAAAAATGGTAAGAATTTAATTTAATTTAATGGTAAGAATTTACATGATCTTAAAAAGTAATTTAATATTCCAATTTTTTTTTTTTTTTTTTGAGAAATCTTTGGGTGATGATCACATGAGAACTCATTACTATTAAAGGGTCAAATTTCAGTAACAAAGAATCACCAATAAAAGAGAATGGGAATTAAAAACTAACCAAAGGGGAGAAATCAAAATAAATTAGCTAAAGAGGAGAAATCAAGATAGATTAATAACAACCAAAACAAATTTTAAAACTCAAGATTTATAAAAATATATCAAACCTGTATAAAAATAAATTAATAATGATAAAAATAAATTAAAAAAAAAAATAGAATAAAAATTGATACTACATGAATAAATGAATAAGTGATAAAAATGAAATAAAAATGCTAAGAGAAAAGACAAAGACCCAATTACTATTTATTTCTAGCCATCATGCCTTTTTAGATTATTTGTTCTCCTTTCAATCTCTATGGCCTCCTGATCCAAATTTAAATAGGAATGCAACAAATTACAGATATAACCATAAATATAGAGATGTAGCTAAAATAACACTTCATTTCATTAATATCAGAGACTAAAATATGCTTACTAATAAAATGGAAATAAGACTAGCTCGGGCGATCATAGCTTATCTCTGAGCAGAGTTGTGGTGGCTACATGTATATGAACTTTGTTACAATGAGGCTGAAGTCCTATTTAGTATTGAGAAATACTAAATAGGCCAAACTATGGGCCCCATTGGGGTCAATTGGTACATCAAATTCATGGGGTCGTAACTTTGACATACAACTTCTGTTTGATGCACACGATACCTCGTTAGAAAGATCTATCTAAGTAATACAACTATTTATAGCAATTATTGAGTTGAAAATTCATAATTTCCGCGGGTGATTTTCCAAAAAACATCATTTAGGATTTCAAAACAGCTCTAGAAGTTCAGGACTCAGAAGATTGCCAAAAATAGTACATTGTGCTACAATTAAGAAAACAGAAAAACTGAAAGAAACAATGGCGGGGGTCCACATAGAATAGGTGGGTGGCCACCAATATCCACTTGGATCACCTCCCTAAACTTTCAGTGATGAAAATGATCAATCCTTGCAATGACTTAAGCCTCTTCAATGCAGATGTGATGTTTTGTCTTATCTGCATGTTTTGCCAAAACAGAGGAGCGGGTCCTCCAATGCTTGATGTTGGTTGCGTGCTCATGAATCCTTTGATTTATTGAGCTTCCAATTTCACCAATATAGGGTGTTTTGAAAGAACATGAGATAACATAGACATGTTTCATATCCTTGGGGTCCACTGGGTCTTTTACAAATTTTAGGGAGCTTCGAATGATGTTTAGGGGCCTAAAGGTTGAGAAAACCTTATGTTTCTTCATGATCCTTACAATCATGTCTATGGTCCCTTTGATAAAAGGAAAATGCACCCCTGAAATCCAATCTTTGGGGTCTTTTTTAATCATAGGACTTTTGCTAGTTCTAAGGAAAGCTTTAAGACCTTGGCGCCTACTATATCCATTGTTATTGAAAACATTAAGGAGATGCATTTTTTCATTTGTAAAATGGTTTTCATTAGAAATTCTTAGTGCACGAGTTGTTAAAGTGTTGAAAACACCCAACTTTTGAACAAGGAAATGATGGGACTCAGCATGGAGACGTTGTTCAGTATAAGGTCTTTTTTTTTCGAAAAAATTCCCAAAAAGTAATTTAATATTTAAAAATTAAAAACTAATTTCATAATTTAGAGAATTTACCTCATGTGAAAAAGTAATTAATATTTAAAAATTAAAAATGACAAAATACTTTTTTAATTATTTAAAATTAATTTTATAATTAAAAATGTAGTTTAATTTAGGGATATTTTGGATTATGAGAATGGAAAATTTGATTTGTATAATTTGTAAAATTTAAATATTAAAATTTTTTAAAGTTAAATTTATTTATGTTTTTTAAATTAGAAAAATACAAATTTTCAAAATTAAAAATTATGTCATAAAATTCTTGAAGAAAAGAGAAAAATTGAAATATCTATGTATTATACTGTATCATATTAATTTTAGTGTTTTGAATCACTGAGCTGAACAAAATTGAGAATTCTAATTTCAACAACTGACTGCACCTTTTGAACATTTTTAGATTCACCAAACTTCGGGAGAGATTATTGAAGATGAATAAGCATATACAACATTGTCTATCGAGCGACAAATTTGCCGAGACAACGAAAAATGTTGGAATTTGACAAATTTTTTCCAAAAAATCTCGTAGTATGAGTGTTTGAATCATGTTTTTGATGGTGGAAATGGATATAACACCATAAAAAAAAACCTAGTGCACCCAAAATCTTGAAGTTTGACATCAATAACCTGGATTTACAAAAATTCCTACCAAATTTTATAAAAAATTTACAGAAATTTTCTCCTACCAAATTGAATGCTAGTCAGACTACGACAGCATAAACCACACCTGTGAGGATTTCTATCATTTATTTCGTTATGTAATTTCAAGGTCCTTTTACCTTACATGGGCCATTCCCGCTATCTATGATTATATTGAACTAATTTAATATGCTTACATGGCCACACGGGGGCTTCACTCAATGAACCTCTGACATATCACGTGCATTTGTGGCATATTAAACAATACCCTTAATTTGACTACATATTGGAAAATACCTCTATAAATCACATTATTTAACCCCCTACTAATATGAATCTAATATACCTTCCCAATTTAAAAACCCCTACTTTCACTAAATATTATAGGTATCCATTTTTCCATTAACATTTTTTATACCCATTTTTATTTTTTCATTAACTTTAGGCTCCATTTTTTATACATGCCAACATAAAAACCCTCTACCCCCTATACATCCCCTAATATATTGTGTCTTTTTTTCATCAATAGATATCCCCCAATATGAACCCACGTGGTATGGTATTGCTCCCCGAGTGGAGCCCCCGTGCATGGCCATTGTACATTGATTTGTGTTCTTTACAACAAAATAAAGGATCTTGTTAATAAAATTTGAGCACCAAGGTATAGAGAAAATGCCAATTAATGAAGGCTTCAACAACAAAACAGAACGAATATGAATGGTCCATAGGTTTCTTTTTTTAATTTGGGGATGTATTTATAGAATATGATAAAATTTCTTGTCGATTGCCTCACATGATTATGACGTGATGGGTATTAGAGTACACAACAGTAGAATGATACTAGTTGAGGGGTATTACAAATAGGCAGAACACATTAAAGAGAGAAAAAACAACAATGGAGAACAAAATTCACAAACTTCTATTACATTGCAAACCATCCCTTGCTTGCATGCTCAGGTTGAGGAAAATTACAAATTTATAGAAGGTGGACATAACTCTAGAATTCTCTACATGTGTTTTTCATGAGTTACATAGTGATTTCTAGAAGTTAAGGGTGGTGGAGTTGGTTGGTGTCAGTGTGGGTAGTGTTGTCAGGAGGTCAGCAGCAGTTGGCATCCACGTGGTTTTGTTTGGCTTCACACTGAACATTCTCCCACTTGAAGCCAAATGAAGTGTCTTGAATCTATCCACACCAAGTCCTACCATGCTTCTGCATAGCTCATGTTTATTTCTTGGTAGAATCTTAGTGAGTACAAAAATAGGGTTTTTATCTATATGGATCTTTTCCAAGGATAATTGTCCTTCCTTCAAGACATGTCAGATCCAATGGTACCTTAGGTCAATGTGCTTGGTTTTTGAGTGAAATACTTGGTTTTTCGCCAAGTGAATGACACTCTGACTATCACAATATAACACATACTTGTCCTGCTTTATTCCTATATCTCTTAGGAATCGTTGCATCCATAAAATATCTTTACAAACTTTTGTTGCAACTATGTACACTGTCTCTGTTGTAGAGAGAGCTACTATTTTTTGTAGCATTGACACCTATGATACCACTGCACCTGTAAATGTATACAAATAACCTGTAGTGGATTTTCTGGTGTCCATATCTGCGGCCATACATCTGTAAAGACTTCAAGCACAATTTTATTATGACCAAAACATAAACAATAATGATTAGTACCCTTGAGATACCTCAAAAACCATTTTACTGCTTGCCAATATTGTTTTCCTAGATTAGAAAGGAACTTGCTCACATCTCCCACTGATATGCAATGTCTGGTTTTGTACATACCATGGCATACATCAAGCTTCAAATTGTTGAAGCATAGGGAATCTCTCATTTCTTCCTTCTCCTTGTCATCACTAGGACATAACTCAATACTTGACTTAAAGTGGGTTGCAAGGGGTGTACCAACTGGCTTGGCATCCTTTATATTAAACCTCTCAATCACCTTCTTGATATATTTTTCTTGTGAAAACCACAACCTTTTTTTTTCTATTACACATAATCATCGTGCCCAATATATGTTATGTTAGATCCAAATATTTCATTGCAAATTTGTTTCCCAAATATTTCTTCAACCTATTGATCATATTCTTATCATGCCCAACAATAAACATGTTATCCACATATAATATCAATATGATATACTTTCCTTGATCATAACTCTTGATATAGACACAATGGTCAGCTTCCAACATTTGAAAATCATGTTCCAACAGGAATGAATCAAAATTATTATACCATTGTCGAGGTGCTCGTTTTAACCCATAGAGGCTCTTCTTCAACTTGCAACCTAGGTCTTTGTCTTTTTCTATGAAGCCTTATGGTTGCTCCAAATAAAGTTCTTCCTCTAATTCACCATAAAGGAAATAATTTTTTACATCTAACTATTAACATTCTATGTCTAAAGCAACAACAATACCAAGAATGAATCTAATGGATGACATTTTGACAACAAGTGAAAAAATTTCGGTGAAGTCAATACCTTCTTTTTGGGAAAATCCTTTTGCCACTAGTCTTTCTTTATAACTCTCCTTCTTTCCGTCACCTTCATGCTTAATCATGTATACCCATTTTTTCTGTAGGGATTTTCTACCTTTTCGGCGCTGTACCAACTCCCAAATTTTATTTTCCAGCCAAAATTCATTTCTTCCTCCATTTCTTTCTTCCATTCTTTACCTTTCTCAACTTTACAAGCCTTTTGAAAAAAATCAGGATCACCTTCATCAATTAATAAAATATATTTTGAAGGAGGATACCTTTGTGAAGTCTTATAACGAGGCCTAGAAGATTTGTGAACCAACTTTGGTGGTGCATTATCAGGTTGAATCTCCTATAAAGCTTCCTACAAGATTCCTTCTTCTTGATGTTCATCATTTTCCACTTGTCATTGTTGCTCTTAAATTTGTTGTCCATTTTCTTCCATCGGTGGGATGTTTTCTTGTTGTTCTTCAAACCTATTAATAATTTTATTGACCTCCAACTCACCTACAGTCCTCTTAAAAATTTCTGACTCATTAAATATAACATCTTTGCTTTTACTTTATGTTTGACTAGATCCCATAGACGATAATCAATTTCTTCATCCACATATACTAGAAAAATGCATTTCATAGATTTATCACCTAGATTAGTTCTATTTTCTTTGGGAATGTGTACAAATGCTTCACATTCAAAGATTTTCAAATGAGAATAATTCAACTTCTTACTAGTCCAAACTTCTGTAGGAATGTCACCATCCAAGGCTGTAGTTGGAGATTGATTTATGAGATAGCAAGTTGTCCTTACCGCTTCTGCCCAAAAATGCTTATCTAATCTAGAATTTGACAACATACTCCTCACTTTCTCCATAATGGTGCAATTCTTCCTACCTGCAACACCATTCTGTTGAGAAATACCTAGCACAGTCTTTTCATGATTTATGCCAAACTTATTACACTATTCCTTGAATTATTTTGAGCAATATTCTCTAACATTATTTGTCTTAGGAACTTGAGGAATTTATTAGTTTCTCTTTCAACAACAACATGGAGTTTTTGAAATATTTCGAACACTTCACTTTTACTTTTCATAAGGTAGGCCCAAACCTTCCTGGATGCATCATCTATAAACGTTACAAAATATGATGTTTCTTCCAATGACTTAATGTTGACAGGCCCAAACACATATGAGTGTGTCAATTCTAACAATTCTTTCTTTTTGTAATTGCCACCTCTAAGGAATGAAACCCTTCTTTGTCTACCATATATGCAATGATCACAAAGATCAAGATTATAGGATTTCAAACGTGACAATAATTTTTTACTAACAAGGATTTTTAAGCCCTTCTCACTCATGTGACCCAAGCACTTTTGCCACGAATTTGTTGAATTTCATTCTTTTGTGATAGCAACCAAATTTGATTTTCCTAGCATTTCCTTCAGTGGATATAATTTTCATGTATTGGGTCCTCTGTGCATTACCAATGCTCCTTTGCTAATTTTTCAACCTCCTTTTCCAAAGCTTGTGTAATAGCCTTCATCATCTAGTTGTCCCATAGAGATCAAAATCATGTGTATTTATGGTACATGCCTGGCCTGTTTCAACAATATATCTTGTCCATCCTTCATCTTGATCTCGACATTTCCCACTCCAACAATATTGCAAAGGTGAATTTTCCCCAAATGCACTCTACCATAATCACTAGGATCATGTGCAAAAAAACTATCTTTTTATGGGGTTACATAGTGAGATGCCCCAGACTCAAAGGTATAATCAAAGTTATTACTAGATGAATATAAACATGCATCCTCTACTAAAATAGTAAATAGCACATCACCATCTGTGAGTACAGTAGTAGTCTCACCTTCATTTGTGTTGGATGACTTGTGATTTGTATTGGTCGGCTATCCTTTTGTCCTTTCTTCCAGACTCGACACTCTTTCTTCATGTGCCTAAGTTTTCCACAATTAAAGTAGATGAGCCTACCCTCCTTTATTTTGATCAGTCTCTCGATCTTGATTTCCCTTGTCTTCCTCGATCAATTCTCCTACGATGATGAGCTAGAGCTAGAGCTTCTCCTCCCTATTTTTTCACAATTGACTTGTCTCACAACTCCTCACTCATTAAACTAGTACTAACATCATCAAAATTCAAGGTCCCTCTAGGTGCTGAAGTTCTCATAGCTACAATTAAATTTTCCTAGCTATCTGTTATAAAACACACTAACAAGATAACTCTAACTTCATCATCTAAAAATTATTTTAATAGAGGCAAGCTGACTAGTAATAATATTGAATTCGTTCAAGTGCTCAGCAACTGAAGCAACCTCCTTCATCTTGATATTATAAAGGCTCTTCATCAAGAACAATTTGTTTGATGTCGTATTTTTCTCATATAGATTATGGAGCTTCTTCCATAATCCTTCTATCGTCTTTTCTCTAGACACATTGAAATATAAATTCTTTGATAGAGATTGGCAGATTATAGCCATCACCTTTGTATCTTGCTTGTTCCATTCTTCATCCATTATCAATGAAGGTTTATTTTCCATACCCTCAATCGACAAATATTGATCTTTTAAAATCAATGTATCCTCCATCTGTGATTTCCATAGGAAAAAATTAACATCGCTCAACTTCTCCATGTCATTTAATGTTGTTGTCTCCATTATTAATAAAATTCAAACCTCAAAAATCAAGTTTCCACTTACAAGGTAAGACTAAATAATTATTTGTCCTTGCCAAATTTTAAATAAGGGGCTAAAAATTAATTTATATAACAAACTATGAGGAAATAAAAAACATATAAAAACTCCAATTTCTGTGGATGGAAAGAAAAAATCATTTCCTCGTGATTCTTCACTCTTTAATAAGAACTTAGTGTACGTTACCTCATACCTTTGAGAACCCAATCATAATAATTTTAAAACTAAAAACACGACTTTTTTTGAATAAGCATTCTAACATCCACCGACAGTGATTTGATAATGTATAAATATTTCTATTTCCATGGGTTCTTATGGGTTCTCTTTGGCCTGCAGCGGCTCCTTAGAAAATAATATCATCATCCTTCTAATTTTCCAAAGACAAAAGATCACAAAATTCTCTAGGACATGCTCTTTTGTTAACAATGCAGTCGTGTTGGTCATTGGGGATTCAACCTCGGGGCAGCGAGAAGGAAAATATTTAGGCTTCTTTCTGTTGTTGATGGATAGACATTTCCTGGAAACCTCGCATGTGACCTAGTTGGAGACCACTTCCCAGAGGTTGTCGCTTTTTGGAATCAAACACTTGTCTTCCTCTATTCTCGCCATGAAGCTCACCTTCAGCTCGGGCTCAGGCTCTGATACTAGTTGATGGGTATTAGAGTACACCAGTAGAATGATACTAGTTGATGGGTATTAGAGTACACCAGTAGAATGATACCATTTGATGGGTATTAGAGTACACAAAAGTAGAAAAAGAAAACATCATAGAAACAACAGGAGACAACACAAATAGGAAGAACACATTAAAGAGAGAAAAAACAATGGAAAACAAAAATCACAGACTTGTATTACATTGCAGGCCTTTCCTTGCTTGAATGCTCAGGTTGAGGCAAGTTACAAATTTATAGAAGGTGGACAAATCTATAGAAATCTCTACCTGTGTTTTTCATGAGTTACACATTGATTTACAAAAGTCAAGGGCAGTGGAGTTGGTTGGCATGGGTGTGGGTGGTGTCGTCAGGAGGTTGGTGATAATTGGCGTCAACGTGGCTTTGTTTGGATATACAATTAACACGTCGATGACATTCTATTTAAGGGGAGTTTTCCTTCAGACCTTCTTCGTATGTCTAGATTCTATTAAAGATCACAATATGTCTTATTTAAAATTATTACAAATCACTTTGTTTATTTCATCAATCACCTATTACAAATTGACATGTGTAGTGGAAGATGCTCAGCAACACAATCTATTTCAAATTTAATTGTCATGTGTACAGAAAATTATTTGCAGTATGTTTGCAATTGCAGAGTCAACGCACCATATATTTAGTTAAAGGTTTTGATGAAAATGGAGGAAATATAGCTCTCAAATGAAACCAAGAGATGGGGAATAATAAACAAGTCCTTTTCAACAACACTATTAGTTAAAATATAAAGAATAGTACAAGTGTGAAACTGTTAACATGTGTTTAAAATCAAGGTTGAAGCTTACACTAATGTTCAATAGATGCTCACATAGATGTATGTTGCCTTACTGAGGATGAAACAATGCTTTGGAAAATTTGTCGGCAGCCATAAGACATGCTTAAAATTATGCTTCCCCTTAAACTACTCTTACTTGATAAGAAGCTACAATGATTTATTGTAATGGATATTGGTGGATCCTATAATAGCACAATTAAAATGAATGTATGTGTTGGACCTGCTATCCTTGAATAATATAATGTATACAATAAGAAAGGAGTATAATAAAGTGAAGCTAAATGCTTGCCATTATATGGAAAAAATTTGCTAGTTTATCTCAATGCATAAAATAAGTTATACGCAAAACAAGCACCACACATAACTAGATGTTATGAGATAATGCAGTTGAACAGAGAACAAATAGGAGCTAGGAACAAATACCATGCCATTTGTTATGGCTCCATTTCCATTGCCATTGCTAGACCTCCAAGCAACTACAATCACTAGCTTTGTTGTATCTTTTTACACCTTCATAAATAAATGCACACAAATTGTCCTTGAAACACTCCTATTAAACAATTGTGGACTTCTTTGGCTTTGATTGCTACCTAAATCTTGATACAAATATTGCCACACAGATCCAACATGATACCCTCCAAGTTTTGTCTAATCTCTCATGCACGCTGTTATTTCTTCCTCCAGGATAAATTCTAGAAGAAATCAAACTAAAAAGAGGAATAAAAAAGGAAATCCAAAAACTTTTAATATGTGGATCTAAATCTTATTATTTCACAATTAAAAGTCAAGTTAAAAGGAGTAATAAAAAAGGTAAATCCAAAAACTTTTAATATGTGGATCTGTATATTAGTATTTCACAATTAACCCATTGCTAATGCACATTGATTTGTGATAGTTCCTTTGAATTATTCCTCTAAATGTTAAAAAAAATAAGAAGAATAAAGCATAAAAAAATTCATCTTTATCAAGAAATATGGATACACTAAATTTTTAACCAAACATAGTTTTATCTGCAAAATTTATCAGCGAACAAGAGGAATATGAAAAAATACACCAAAATGCAAGCCAAAAGCAAAAAGAACAGGGTTGTAGGCTTTCCATGCAATGTTTCCTAATTCAAGTAAGCAAAAGACATCTGCAAAACGTAGATCTTAACAAAAAAAAATACAATAGGGTCTCTGCTATTTTCCTATTGAAAACCCTATAAAATCACGTCAAAATTCTATTCCTACTTCCGATGAACTGATCGCCTTAATTTTTTTATATAATTAAAGAAATTTTAAGTAGAATGACCAAAATTGTTAACTAGGAAATGCATAGTGCTAAATCAATTGTTTTAGAAGATTTAAAACCTTCAACATTTGGAAATTGACAGTCATAAATGAATGAAAGTTTCAGCAAGAAATGGCTAATATTTTATGAAAGCTTCAACAAGCAATATAAAATTAAAAAATTCGTGAGATTTCGAGCTACTAACACTAAAACATCGTGGTTTGAACAATAATTTAATTGTTCCTCTTATTTTTAACGACCTTCACAAAAAATAGTCCTTCACATTTCACGCTCCAAAATTCATCAAGTCTCAAAGAAAGAAAATCAAATCAAATCCATCATAGTCTTCAACTTTTTAATCTATGGAATGCAACTCCATGAGGTAAAATAAATCTGTAAAGAAAACAACAAAAAAATTCTTCATCTCTAGAGGTACAAAATGTATGAAAACATAGCACCGAATTCTGCAAAACATGCCCTTTTCTTTTCTATGGATGTCCTTGTATTCAATTTCAAGGACTTGCAGTCAATTTGCACAAACGTTGGGGATTTAAACTGAAAACATGGTTCGAAACCACGAGAAAATGAATGAGGTTAGGACTCTCGAAGAAATAGCTTCTAGCTATTGTAATCAATGTGTCACCAAGGACGATTGACTCCTACTGTTTGGACAGGTAACCCCTAATTACATCTTCTCTGATTAGCTGCAATTGAAACTCTTATAATTGTATTAACATGTCGTCCTCTCAGGATTTGTGGAACCGCCAATGGGTGATTTAATTTTGGAAACACCGCATTTCTCAGAATCCCCCCTCGGTTGATGTTTCCCCTTCCATTTGATTTGGGTCATTCTTGGGCACCCTCTCCCCCGCCAATTTGGTGGAAAGTGACCTTGATTTCATGCATCAATCTAAGTTCTTGGGGATGGTGTCACTCCCCATTCCACCTCCTCTAGTTCTTGTCCTCAAATCAGCCAAAAATCCTCTATGAACGTCTCTATTCACAGGAAAGGGAGGGGCCACATCAAAACATATTCTTTGAAGAGAGTGGGACACGCTGATATTTCTAGAAATTTATTAGATAAGCTTGACCTACATGAGGTTTCAATCCACCATGAAACCGATTCACGGGGCCCTTAAAGATTATATGCTCATTCTATATCCTCCTCCATGAATATTTTGTCCCTCAATTTAAGGGGACTGTGCGATGTCCCTAAAAGAAACTCCCTCAAACATCTCATTCTTTTTTGTATCTCCAGCAATCATCCTGATTCAGGGGACCATGCTATCGGGTGACCGAGCACACTATTACTTTATCAACATACGCCATTGATGGCATATTGTCACTATTGATGTAATCAGACTCTTCAGGTGTCTGGCTTCCTTATGGAATCCTCTAGTGGTTAAACTCCAGGATTTTAGAATTTTTGTAGAAATATTGTTGATAAGTTTCATAAGGGTATCACAAGACAAAATTGCCATCATAAACATTTGATACCTCATATGATTCCAGATCAAAATTATGGCATAGGTGAATGATTGTGGCTGTTGAAAATTGCAGCAAGAAATTCTCAATTTGATTTTAAGTTGATTAAATTAAAAAAAATCGAATTTCCACATCAACAAACAACTTGGATGATGTTAACTTGTGTGACATGGTTTGTGTCACTTAGTTTACTCAGTGAATTCGAGTTGGAGGAGTTAGAGGTAAGTTCTTAATGTGCGATTGCTAATTTATAGCAATCAAAATCAATTATCTGAAGTTGTTTCAGTTAAACGAGTTCCAACTCTTGGAGGAGCTAGTGGAAGGTCAGTTAAGCAGTGGGACTTCATTCAAACTCAGCGAATATCCAGTCAACTAGTCAATCAACCCAAAATAGCTAACGCATGCAGACAGTTTGAGTTACCCAGTACAGGTGGAGATTCAAAGGCAGTGTAACATCAGTTGTAGATTAGTCTTGAGTGTACAAGTGTTGCATGCAGTCAGATGATCAACCTAAATGAATTGCACAATTCAATTGAGGGAATTTCCTAAATAATAGGGGCTAATTCCTCAAGGAATAGCACAAGGAAATAAGAGCTCAAGTTGAGGAAAAATTTGACTAAGCTTGGGTCAGAGGCCTTTAGTGAGTAGACAGATATGTTATGCACTTGTAGGGTGAGCTCAGTTGAGAAAAAAAATTGTAATACATCTCTATTTCATTTTATTAATGCAAGAGGCATTGGGGTTTTTAGTAGATTGATTTCAATAGATAAAAATACTTGTTGCATGTGTGTTATTCCCTCTTGCATGTCTAAAATTTTTGTTCGAAAATTATGAAATATTTTTTGCAGAGCAGTAGTGTAGATCAGTGTCTTGAGATTTTGACTAAAACTTCATGAGCAGTTGCAAATATACAACGTAATTTTTATATGATATCAAATATGGATTCACTTTATAGCATAAAATTAAAATTTATTTCTCATAGGTTCAAATTTGAAGATTAATGTAGCAGGATTTCTTCAGAGTTGAGAATATGGCCTTCAATGGACTAAGGCTAGAGTATGCCTTGGAAGACACCTCCAATTTTGTTGCATGGAAGAACCACATGGAGGTAGTGTTGGATGAAAATGGGTTGTTAGAGTACATCAAGAAAGATGTTGTAAAACCCCAAGCATCTGATGCCCAAAATCTTTCTCAGTGGAAGAAGATGTAGCCAAGGCAAGGAAAATAATCTTGGAGGGAGTATTGGATCATATTGTCTCAAATATCCATAGAAAATAAACTTCCTTTGTGATCTGGAAAGCACTTACTAAGTTGTTCAAGAATATTAGTGACCATAGGAAGTTGGACTCAAGGATAAACTTCGAAGTATCAAGATGTAGAAGAATGACACAATTTTGTAGTACCTAAGCAAGTTTACACAATGTCATGATAAACTTGGTGGGGTCAGTGTTAATGTCTCTCTCTGAGAAGGCTAAGAATTTGACCTTCCGGAAGGGCTTCATGAAAATGTGAGCAATCTGCTCATCAATCTTGATGTGTTGGAGCTTTATTCCTCCTTGTTATACTATATCCCAGATAAAATGGAACAATTTTTAAATACATACTCTAAGAATATATATAAACCTTAAAATTAATATTATAAACCCAAAAAAATAACATTAGACTCGAAAATTAACATTCAACGCAAAAATATAACCCATATGATTAATATTATAAACCAAAAAAATATAAACAATATAAATATGATCAACCTTAAAATAAACCTCAAATCTTCCGATACATTCACAATTTCAAATGTTGTTGCTATTACTTAATTACATGTGCTGAGTTCCAAAATGGGTTTCATAATTCGATATCGATCTCTAAAAGATTATGACTTTCCGATGCACATAATTACACAATTTTACGAGAGGAACTTGAGCATGAATAATAAGAGAGCTTTTTTGCTTTGTTTTCGGTGTTCTTACAAAAAATTTAACTTGATACAAGTTCATACCCCATGCCGTAATTGGGTACATTGCTATGTTTTCCTAGATATGGACCATCCAATTCAGGATCGATTCTCATAAAAGGAAAAAACCCTCGGCCGCTTGCAAAAGTACAGTAGAGAAAAAATTCAAGACGTTTCAGAAGCAGATCTTCCGTTATCGCCCTCAGCTTTGGTGGTTGAAGGCCATCCATGAGTTCGCCATTGCTGAGACTCCTCTCTTTTGCAATAGCGGGCAGTTTTTTGCCAGAAGGTCGCCATCTCACAACGTATTCCTTCTGGTAAGGAGCAATTTCCATCCACTGCACTTTTCCCGCTGCAACCGTTTTCGGAATCGCCATTATTGAAGTCTTTCCGGAGAAAACAATCTTTGAATCAAACCGGTGTATTGGGCCGCTGCAGAGGCGACACAAAATTGGGTTAAATTGGAAAACATATCTTCCAAATAACGCAGATGTGAACTGTGATTTGGTAAGACGAATCCTTCAACTCAGATTTCCACGACTCCTTACAATGGGTGTGCTGTGATTTTGAAGGGCGCATGGTCGCATTCATTCTAAAGAAATCAAATTTAACTCTGAAGAGTCAAAAAATAGTGAGGGGAACTCAGTCACGTAGAATAGTCAAAAAGTGTTGTTTGGTTTCTATGGCTATGACTCTGACTTTTTAGTTGCTTTTTATTATTAGTATTTACAAGCAGGGAAGGAGTGATTAATGTTGTTAATTTATTATCGATCATTTAATGTTAAAAAATTTAATATTTATTTTTCAATATATTAAAAAATATATTTATAATATTTGATTGGATTATAATTTTAAATTTTATTGTATATTTGTATTATATAATAATAATATAGTGTAGATAATATTTTCACATGTTTTATGTGATAAATTATGAATATGTCATAAATTTATGAATATAATTACAATGTTTATGCATGATTTTAATATTTGTATAGTGACTTTTTATTTTATTTTTTTTTCGGTAAAAGACTAATCTATTTTCTATTAACTGATAAACATAAAATTACAGTAGGGGCAGCTGTCGAAGCCTGCGCATCACATATGTTACAAAAATTCCCCGAAATAGAGAAGCTGGGGATTACATCCAAGCTTACAACCAAATAGACTGACCAAACTGCCAAATTCCTTGGCTTTACAGACAAACAGAGAAAGAGAGTACTGAGAATACTGAGAAACTGAGAGAGAGAGTACTGAGACCAAGACAATTGCATTCGCCGCGGCTGGAAAATCTCAAAAACGAGCCAACACCCAAAGATGGCTGCCCAAGAACCAAAAAGAGCAAACACAAGTGCCAACTGTTCAACTGTCTTCGTCCCCCTGTGTCTCTGCATCTGGCTGACACGCGTCATTGTGGCTGTGCCCCTCTTTGCCATGCTCCACGTTGCCTTCCTGATCTTTGTCGGTGTTGCCAGCGTTGGGGTCCAGGAAAAGGTTGATGCAGTGGCTCAGGGGAGGGACTGGAGAAGGCGAGTCGACCTGAATTACTGGAACATCCTCTGTCTTTGCAGCCATGGCTAATTGGGCCAAGGAATGGTCACTGCTGTCGGAAGAATTGGGGTTTATGCAGGTTATTGGAGGAACCTGGTTGATTTCCTCTGTCATCAAGATGGTTATCTGGGCAGAAACCAGGGGGCGGTTCAGGTTGCTCTGGAATTTGAAGTGGGTGGATTGGAAGGCGCTGTTGGGTATCAGATGGCGGGTGGGGTTAGAAGCAGGGGAATCCTCCGGGGAAGAAGTAAGATTGATGGTGGTGAGCAGAGGAGTGGATTGAGGGCGCACAACATGTCGCTTGCTGCTGCCAGACTTATCTCTAGAACAAGAGCGCTTCCCAAATCTTTTCATGGTGGAAAGGAGGATTGAGATTGTCAACGAAGCATAGTGGGAACCAGAGATGCTCCTCAGAGCGTGCAATGACCTCAGACCGAGATGCGAAGCCGAACATAGAACAATTGAAACGCTGAACTGTAAAACAGAGCCAGAGAAATTGAAATTGCCATGAATGTAGCACTTACCCCAACCTGATAGCGAAATTCCAGAACGAGGAGCACCGACGGAGTTGAAGGGCTGCCAATTCGAGCCTAAACCAGCTCGAAGGCGGGGCTCCCAAACGACTTCACCCACCGAACTCACCACAAGCCGAACAGAGCATTTTTTAGTCGCAGGCATAATGGAAAAATTCCGGAATTGCCTCCTGTAAATACCACTCCTCAGACCGCATCGGGCTCCGCTTGCCATTAATGGCGTTGTCCTGCACCGTGCCAAGGTCATAACAATCACCGTCCCGCCTCCAAACTGTGTCTGGGGCTCCATGCTGCTCAGCAGGTGGCGGCCTCATGCGTCTTAAGTGCGCATCAATGCCATTTAGGGCGTCATTAACACCCGGATCGGGGAAGTGACTTTTTATTTTTAAACTAAAATCATCTAAAAATAAAATTATTGATATTACTTCATATTAAAATAAATACCATATTTACTAGGAAATATTCCTAACCATAATTTAGATAAGCATTTGCATAAAAATAAATAAAATTAAAATTAGGTAAATAAATATATTTATTATAAACTATTTCCCGCCGTCATTTAAATTTTCAAAAATAAATTCTCATCCTTATTTAAATTTTCAAACATAAAGTTATAAATGCGTAAAAGTTTAAACAAATCTTTACTTTAAACATGAACCAAGAATCAATATATGCACTTCACTTCTTAACTTATTAAGATATGTTAATTAATACAAGTTATAATTTTTTATACATTTCTTTCTGAGCGTAATTTTTAATTTGAGTACAACACTTAATGATTGGAAAAAAAAATTATTTACTAATACTTTAAAAATGTTGATTAAGGCATGTTGAATTCTATTACGTTATATGAGGATTTTTAATGTGTTCTTTGATTGATTTTTTTTTAGAGTCGTGGTGGTAACGGTTTCCGCATACTCACATTAATTAAGTTGTTTCGGCGAACTTACAGATAAGTAGAGTCTCGTTCCCTTCTTTTCCAATGCCGCGTTAAATGAAAGTTACCCACCTCCCCTTTCGAATTCACATTCACAGCAATGACGCATCAAACGAAACTCACCACCAATTCAAATTCAGTCACAGCACAGTGCATTCTGGCCAACATCGCGCGGTGTGGAATTTATGATTTGAATTGTTTGGACAGTTAAAAGTGGTTAGAATCTGGGTAAAAGAATTTCAAAAGTTTTTGTAGCGATAGTGTTTGAATGGTGTTTTTAATGGTGAAAATGGATTCAGCATCATAAAAAAAGAAACCTAAAATTTTGAAGTTTAAGCACTATAACTAGGATTTACAAAAATCTTTGCTCTATTTTCTCCAAATATAACTAGAATTTCCATAACTTTCCAGGCAATTCCTCTGACTAGTTAAACTACGGCTTTCGGAAATTTTACATGTAAATATGTGATTTGAAAATTCAAGACAGGGGTTGTGCTGTCAAATTAGGGGTTGTGCCCTCATTAATGCCTAATGCATTTCCATTATCAACTGCAATGAAATCTGTAAGGATGTGATAAGATTTCCAGATTAGCATGACACATTAGTAAAATGAATTTTCTGTACTCATGCATTTTACTCAACTTGAGATCTGTGGCCTCCTAGAAATAAAAAGCTCTTGATGTGAAGCGCCTCCAAGCATTAGGATTTATGCCCTTCTAAACTACTACTGCCTACAAACTACTGTGCTTTGCAGAGAACTTTTTAGTGCACGCTCATTAATGCCCTCATTAAGCCGCTTCTTTTATCAATCGAAATGAAATCTACAAGCATCGACGCTGGAATGGGTTTTCTGAAATCTGTTGCTGCTGAAGGAGAATCAACTCGGAGCAATAATAGGTAGTAGGCAATTAAACAACTAAGTAAAGAAATTCATGAAGGATAAAATGGTAAACTAAAAGTCTTGTTAAATCACCTATGGACTACACATGAAGCATGTCCTTAATGGAATATTTCCTCAGATGCTGAAACAAGTGCATTTTCATAATATGTAGTATCACTAACTACAAACAAGTTTGTGATTCCGCAACAAAATTTCAGAATCATCATCCTGATAGTATTATGATTCTTTCCTTCTTTTTCAGAACGAAAAAGCACCATAATATTATAGTGAGAGAATATAAGGTTCGAGATTATACATATTACAGCGTTGAGGTGCTGTAGAGTCTCGATTTTGAAAATACAACCTGTTGGCAAAAATATTCTAGAAAGAGCATCAATCACAAACAAAAGCATGTTAAATGCGACACATACAGGACCTGTTCAGATATGAAATCAGATATGAAAACCAAGATCAGAGATACCGCTGGTCATCCATATAACATGACATATTCACACATTAGAAGCAAAAGATGAGAAGGAAGAAAAAAACCATAGAGAAATCAGCATCCAGGGAGAGAGAAATCGTGGATGAGCCAGGAATTCTCACCGAAAATAACTTTCATGGACCAGGACCCTGTCCCAAGACACACACCCTCCTTTGACAAGCAATCCACTTGCTGATTTTGAGCACCGCAAATGTGTTGAACTGAGTTGTCTTTCATAAGTCCCCAGTAGAACATGATCCTGTCCAACCAACCTGCTAGGTGGGGGGATCCGATGTGACTCGATCCCATGACATGATCAATCACAGATTTGTAATCACCAAAAATAGAAATAGCTTGGATATAAAAAAAGATGCAAAAAGTGAGAAGACCAACAAGGGCCTGCACCTCGGCTAAGCTGTTGGTACCCCTGCCTCCATTCCATGAAATAAAGTATTGCAAATTTCTGCCCATTACAATGTAAACCCCACTTCCACAAATCTTATGTTGTTCATCCCCATCAAAGAACACCCTTGGATGCTCTGAGCGGATGCCAACGTCCTCTGTTCTGTTTCCTTTCTTCAATTTGGGCTACTTTTTTGGAATCTAATCATAAACAGATATGATTTGCTGCAGGACAGAACTGAGGGGGATCTTTGATTCCTTGAAAATCTTACTGTTCCTCGATTTCCAAACACACCAGAGGAAGATAATAAGCATGGGTTTCCAAGAGTCTCTTTCCGTACTCCACCAATCAAAGGCTGCTTGAGTAGAGACAAAAGCAATGAGAGGGAAACGAAAAAGATTTGCCAAGTCCTGCCAAATTTGCATCGAAGATTGACATTGGAAAAACATCTGGAAATTGGACTCCTCATGAGAAAAACACATCACACATCTGCTCGGCCCGTGCCAATACATTTTCCTCAGATTCTCCCATGTCAAATTTTTGTTGTGGAAAAAAAGCCACGAGAAGAAAATTAATTTCAAAGGGCAGCCTGTCTTCCATAAGATCAGAGGAAAAATTGAACTAACACGAGGGGACTTTGGGCAATCAGATCAGCATAGATGTCTTTTACTTGAACCACCATGTTTGCATTTGGAACTGACCAAATCAGATAGTGTTCTAACCTTGAACGATGAAAGCCGCAACCTTTCAGAGATACCATGACGGATTTCCAAAGCTTAGTGAGCGAAACCAACATGCCGAGATCGTTAGCCTCTTTCCAAAGGGGAATAGGACCTTACCAGGCTAAAATGAGCTTGTCCCAAGTAAAAATACCAACTCTGTGCAGAAAATTAAGAAGTTCGTTAGGAATGGAAATGCCTTCCCGACCACCCATGACGGGGTCTATGCCAATAAGAATTATGTTGCCAGATTGTAATTTCCACTTCAGATTGTTTATAAAATATTGCTCTATTTTCCGAAAACTGAGCCAAATAGTTGAGCCATATTTTGTTCCAATCCTACCTTTCCTGTACCAGAATTCTATATCCCATCCTTTCATATATTTCTTTTTGATGGTGTTGCTCCATGGCCCTTCCCCTAAAATCCCCCTCCACAAAGACTTACAAAGGAGAGCTTTACCAAAGACCCTCAGATCTAGTAATCCCTAGCCTCTTGAGCTCTTGGGCGAAGCTATCTTTTCCAACCTAGACAGGTGATATTTTTTTTGATGAGATTTTCCACCCCATATAATATTTGCAGAGATCTTGTTCATTTTGTGTATTATACTTGTGAGGAGGAAGAAGATATGAACCCAATAGATAGCCATTTGCGAGAAGACAGATTGCGCTAAAATAACTTTACCCACTAAGGAGAGACACTTGAACTCCCAAGCTGAGATCTTTTGGTAGAACCTATCAATCATCCACTGCCAGACCGCGCTAGAGTAATTGTTGGCTTTTAACTGAAAGCCCAGATACTTAACCCCATCTTTGATCGGCCTCGACTCTATGCCAAATAACTCATAGACCCAGGTCACCATTTCTATATTGGTGTCATTATGGAAAAGAACAGACTTAGCCTTGTTTATATGTAAACTTGTTGTGCTTTGTAATCTAATAAGGATATCAAAGAGGTAGGTCCACAACTCCCTGCACAGCATAGCAAAAATAAGCACGTCATCAACAAAAAGATTGTTTGAGATGAATTTTTTCCTACATATCTTTACGGGCCTACACCTATTTTCTGAGACCGCCTTGTTAATGTGAATACTCAGAGAGTTCATAGCCAGGATAAACAGCAGAGGAGACAGGGGGCATCCTTGACGAAGTCCTCTTTCAGCTGGAAAAAAAGAAGAGGGCATGCCATTTATGATCACTGCATAATTCACGTTCTCCACGCATGCCATAATCCAACTGATAGAGTTTGGTTTCAGGCCAATTTTTGCCAATAAACATTTTACAAAACCCCAGTCCAAGAAATCATAAGCTTTTTGTAAATCAATTTTCATAATGGCAGCATTTGATTTCTCCGAGAGCATAGTAAACAAGCTTTCCTATGTATTGGCAACGACATCCAATATATTCCTTCCCTTTAAAAAGGCATGTTGATCCTTAGTAATAAAGGTGGCGAAAGTATCTTTTATCCTTTCTGCAATAATTTTTGTGATGATTTTGAAAGAAATGTTGCATAAGGATATTGGCCGAAAACCTTAGAAGGAAACTGTCTCCTCTTTTTTTCGGGATAAGTGCTATTAGAGTGGAGGATGTAATCTGATGGATGCTACCTGAAATTCTTGATGCTTCAACCATCCTCAATAGATCTTGCTTCATAATATCAAAGAAGTGAATAAAAAATTCTATAGTCCATCCATCCGAGCCAGGACATTTGTCCTTTTTAAAGTCCTTCAAAACACCCATAAGCTCGTCCTCTGTTTTAGTGACCTATATGTTTTTGTGCCTGATCTTGTCCTTGGAGGAAGGGCCTGCATTAATCACCCTTTACAAAGATTTTCATGGTTTCTGTCACTACCATTGGTCTTTGTTTTTCCGGACTCTACTCCGGTAAGTAGTTCTTCGCATCATATGGAAGTTTTCTCACCACAATCCTGCCCATATGAGTCCTCACAAAACCATGTAAACATCTAAAGAGGGATGATACCATCCCCTACTTCTTTAAATCTTAAACTAAAAAAATTAACCGAAGTACCTGAACTATATACAAAATAAAGTTTGTGCTGCAGTGAGGATGAATAAGAAGTCGATGAGGATATCGCTCTGGTGCAACAATTGCGGATGATTACGAAGACAATGAGGATCGATCAAGTGTGTTGTTGGAGCACACGTCAGTGTTTCAAGTATTGCAAATGCAGGAGAGACCCAAGAAAAATCATGGGACCCAATGTTCACTCATGGTCCCATACTAACAAGTTGATCGTGCATCATGGAAGTGAATGTGTAGAAAACATTGATCCCATACTAACAAGTTGATCGTGCATCATGGAAGTGAATGTGTAGAGGGACGATAGATACTCCATGGAGAAAGGAAATGAAACATGATGGAATAGTTGAAACATGAGGGATCTTAATAAAGGATAGGTGTGATTCTCAGACAAAGGGACAAATGTCAATCCAATAGGAAAAGGGTAGACAATGGTTGGCATGAGCATTTTCAAGAATATAAACTTATCGGTCTAATTAAAGAAAGATCGCACTATTTTCAAAGGATATGGTTTAAGCACTTTTTAATCGAAATTATATTTTTCTGCATAGCAAATGTTAAGTACCATGTAGTAAGCAAATGATTGGTTTCTTGAGTTTCCATCTTATCCATTAAGTATCGCTTTATTCTCATCTATATAACAAAATTAAAAGTAGTGAAACAATCATTAGCTTACTACTAGGCAGTGCTTAATATTTGTCATCATTCCACATCAATGATTTTAAATACTTAAAATTTATTTTTGAGCCAAGAGACTCATTGAGCCGGGAGGCTCTTTCTGCAATCTAGTATGAGGGAGATGTGTAATTTCGTTCATGCTCAACTTAGAGTTGACAGTGCCCCTTAAAAAAATACTTTAAATGAAGAAACATTGTCGGCTATAATAAACACATAAATGATTATACATATTTGGTTAGTTTTAATTTAAATCATTATAAAACATTAATAATTGCATTCTCATTATGGTCACTTGGTTCGTTGATATTTCAGTTTCACTCTTTGAGTAATGGATAAAATACTTCGATATCTATGTTAAATAGTATAATTTTATATAGCTTTACAGATATAAAGTAATTAAAAAACACTTATATTTCTCTTATAAATATTTCAATATAGAACTTAAATAAATTGTTTGAATATCCATATTGATTCATATATTTTATTATGAACATTTTCTCTCTCTAATATGTGTGTATATGTGTGTTAGTGTTTACATTAGTAAAATATAACAATGTTAAAAAATAAAAAGTAATTAAAAGTAACTTACTTCTTAATAAGAAGAAGACGAGTAATTCATTCAATTTTTAATATATAAAATCTTAATAATATAAATTATTCAAATTACACATGTTCTATAGAGAAAAAACTACACTTAGTTTATCTCAAAAACTAAAAATAATTAAATGGCTTGACCTATTAATTTTTTTTTAAAGATAGATCTTATATTAGTTTCAGTGCCATTTGGTTTTCTTGACTTTTTAATTCTTTAATACTTATTATTAATATAAAATTTAAACTCCATTTTAAACTATAAAATAAAATAAAAAATAAAAATGTTGATTAAAATTTGTTTTAATTTGTTAAATATTTTTAGTTCTAATAGTTTGTTTCCCCAATTATGTAAAGTGGCTTCAAGTTGCTATAGATGTAAATGTGCTAATTGTGACATTCATGGAGTAACTGAATGTGACATTCATGGAATAATTGAAGGGCAGGCAATAAATATTTTAAGAAATTAATATTTTTAATTATTTTTTGTGTATCTCTTTGAATTTTCTTTTTTCTTCCAAAAAAAATTAATTATTTATATATTGTTAATGGAAGGTTGTGGTGCTAATTTAGGTTTTCGCGTAATTACATTAATGACGTAATTTCACTTTCATTGATTATTTTTGTACCATTAAGTGTTCGTTGTGTGGCTATGTTATCTTTTTCCACGTATTTATATTAATTATGTGATGGGACCAACCCAACATTGTTTGGACTTTAGGCAATTAAAATGATTGTTTGGTGGTTATATGATTTGGTAAATATTTGGTTGTGATTACATGTGTGAGGAGTACATCATCGGATATTTTGGAATTGCGTTAGGTGGCGTTCAATTACATAATTAAGTTTGAGTACTTGCCTCGGGTCGCGTTTCCTTGCTCCTTGCTATGCCAAAACTCTTTGTTCGTCGTTCACTTGATCATTTGTCGTCGGGCTTGCCGAGGGTTTGTTCTGCTGTGCTCTGCGAGTTTGAGTATGCAGCTTTGCTGCAAGTTCTGGGCACACCTCTTGGTGACTTCTATATTGGTTCCTTTATTCATGCGTGGTTGTTCTCTGGCCTGGTTCGATCGACAAGTGTGGTTTTCCCTGTCATCCCCTGGGTAGGTGGTTCTTTGTTATTGTTTGTTTTCCTGCAGTTGGCTCAACAGGCCGTCGTGTTTTGAGTTATGTGTTGGTATTTCATGTTCTTGTTGGAAACTCAGTGGTTGGCTTGTATCCAGGCTCGAATTGATGGTGTCCTTCCATCCCCGGCTTCAAATGTAGGTAGCCCTCTTTCCTTGATTCAATTTGTGGTTTTCTTTCCTCAGCTTCTGACCTTGTTTGTTGCTTCGTCTCTGCAATTGATAGAAACCTGTGGGCGGAAAGTTTGTCCCCGGTTCTCACTGCAATTCCTCAGGTAAGTTGAATATAATTTTCTGTTGCTTGTTTTCTCCAAGCACTGTAATTCCGCTTCTGTGGCAATGAAACTCTAACACCTGTATTTCAATTTCTTGCAGGTATTGAGGGTTTGTGATTGGAGGTCTCGCAATGAAAGTTTCGGTCTTGTCCGGTAGGCTCTGTCTCATGAATTTCTTTCAGTCCTCGTTCTATTTTTAAATTAGGCCTTCTGGTCATGAGGGTTTGTCATCCTCAGTGCTTGTCAATTGGATCTCACTGTGAGCAATGTCCTATCGTATTGGTGGTTTGGTCTTCCACTATCGGTGATTTTTTACTGTAATTTCCTATGTATGAATGAATTTTTTTTTTTCAAAACCCTCACCTAAGGTTTGTCGTTCACTGGCTTATGCGTCTATGGCTGTGTATGAAACGGTTTTTCGAAACCCTCACCTAGGGTTTGTTGTCCACTGGCTTTACGCTTGTATGGACTTTATCTTGTAGTGCTACTATGTATTGTTACATACTTGTTTTTGCAATTGAAAAAGAAAAACTTCAGGAAAGAAAATTGGTTCAGCTACTTGAATGTAATTTCTGTAATTATGTCGTCGTTCTTTTGGTTTACTCCGGATTCTTTGCCTGGACTGCAATTATTGTTTTTCGGATTACGTGTGATGTTTCATATGATCATGCAAGAACATTGTAGATGTTCTGGTAACTTGTTGGATAGTGAATTCAAAAGAATAATAGGAAATTTTGTCTGGCCTATGGATGTTTAGCCTGTACTGGAATTTGTTTGTGTCACTCTTTGTTTGTCTTCGCTATTTGCTTCAAAGGAAATGTAAGCCTTCATCTGGCATCTGCTCTTCTATCTTTCTATTAGGATTGGTTCTTTTTCTCAGGAAAACCAAAAAGAATTAAACTCAATGATCTAGGTACAGTAGGTTGTCTGTTCAGATGCTCATTAATTAGAAAGCACAATAAAGATACAGTAGGACATACAGATGGACTAAATTGGTTTCTCTGTTATTGATATTATTTGAGTGCAAGAAATGCTGAACCTTTTACATGACTTTCGCTATTACATTTATATGTTTCTTGTTCACAGTTAATGAAACTGTACAATTTCTTTTTAGTTGTAGACTTTACAGTTACATGGTTATTAGTCATTCGGTTGTGTCCTCATGACAAGATTTTCCTTTTAGACACATTTGTCTTTTAATTTTAAATAACAAGACAATTATTAATCCATGGTTTATTAGTAACAGACAAGTAAATAACCCTAACCAATCAAACTACCTTTGACTAAGCTAAATATTAAGATAAAAATAAAAATCCGACCTCCTATTTTGACAAACTAACATAAAGAAAAAATAAAATGTTAACTCAACTTTTCAACCTGGCAGAGACCCACACCCGGTCATGGTGCCTGAGCTGGATGCTCCTGTATCAGGCTCCCAGGTAAAAGAAAATCATGACTCCGGTCCATGAGCTCCTCGACTGAAGAACCTGTCTGCTCAATCTGCCTGGCATCAAGCCACGAACTGTCCTCAATAGGATGGTTATTCCACTTGACCAGGTATTGCAGATACTCCTTTCGTTGAGTTCGTTTGGCCACTTGAGTGTCAAGAATACGCTCGATCTCGGGAGGCTGAATGTAATGCATCTATCTCATCCAAGCTTCTCCTCCATCCTGAGTACTCCATGTAGGCTGTGTGGTTCCATCTTCTTCCTTTTCTTCTGGGTCAGTCGTGTAAGGGAACATGTCTGCTACATTAAAGATAGGTGAAATTCCTATTCTGGGTGGCAACTATATCTCACAGGCGTTCACCGAAAATTTCCGGAGGACTTTGCAGGGTCCTATCTTCTTGTACTTTAACTTATTGTATGTACCCCTAAGGAAGCATTCCTTGCATAAATGTGCGAGGACTTCATCTCCCACGTTAAACTGTACTTCCCTTCTCTTCAAATCTACTTGCTATTTATACTTTAGGTTATTGTCCTGCAATTTAATTTTTACCTGCTCATGCAAATCTCTCATCGTGTTAGCGAAATCTTCTCCATCTGCGCTTCGCCTTTCTTGCAGTCCAAGATCCTGCAACTCATGCACTCCGTGAGGGTGCATGCCGTATAGGATATGAAATGGACTGAAGCCTTTGCTGCGATTAGGCAAGCCGTTATAAGTGAACTCTGCCTGTGAAAGCACTCATTCCCACATCTGCAAATTCTCTCCAACCAAGCTTCGTAGCAGGTTTCCCAGACTCCTGTTTACCACCTCTGTTTGTCTGTCGGTTTGCGGGTGATAAGCAGAACTGTAACTCATATGTGTGTCCATTTTCTTCCACAGGGTATGCCAAAAGTGTCTTGTAAACTTCACATCCTTGTTTGAAAGGATAGACTTAGGCAACCCATGTAACCTGACAATCTCTGTGAAAAACAAGTGGCCCACGTGAGTGGCATCATTGGTTTTTCTTCAAGGGATGAAATGTGCCATCTTTGAGAATCTGTCCACGACTACCATCACCGAATCATAACCTCGTTGTGTTTTAGGTAGACCCAAGACAAAGTCTAAGCTAACTGAGTCCCACGGTCTGCTTGGAATAGGATACAGTGTGTACAGTCCCGTGTTTTGACTATGACCCTTCGCCAACTGGCACACTTTACATCTGGTCACAAATCGTTGTACATCCCTCCACATATTTGGCCAAAAGTAGAAATTACTGAGCTGCTCGAGTGTCTTGTCCATGCCAAAATGTCTGGCCAGACCTCCACTATGCTTCTCCCGAATAATATTCTCTCTCATCGAGCAGTCAGGTATGCATCACTGTCCTCCCTTAAATAGTAATTTCTCTTGTAAGTTGTAGTCGAACCATGAACTGTTATCTCTCACCAAGGGATTCTGACATGCCTCATGGGCCTCCTTAAAATCTGTATCAGTCTGGTATAACTCTCTTAAGTGCTCAAAACCTAGCACTTGCACAATACTCTCTTGCAGAAGTAAATCTCTCCTAATCAGTGCATTCGCCACCTTGTTGGCCTGCCTGTTGATATGTTTCAACACGAAGTTGAAACTCTACAAATACTCCACCCATTTGGCGTGTTTGTGGTTCAACTTGTGTTGTTGCATAACATACTGTAGTGCAGAATTATCTGAAAATAGCACAAATTCATTTCCCAGTAGATAATGCCTCCAGTGTTTTAATGCCTGTATAATAGCATAGAACTCCTTGTCATAAGACGAATATTTTTGTCTTCTTTCATTCAGCTTCTCACTGAAGAACACCACAGGCTTATCCTCTCGGCTGAGTACAACTCCAATAGTCGTACCACTAGCATCATAGTGAACCTGAAAAAAGCTTCTTGAAGTCTGGCAATGTCAGGATCGGCCTCTCAGTGATCTTTCTCTTTAATAGCTGGAAACTTCTCTCCGCTACATCCGTCCATTGAAAAGGCTGACTGGCCTTTTTAATGGTGTCCAACATAGGTGCACAAATTTTTCTAAAAGTCCTTCTGAATTTCCCATAAAAATTCGCTAGTCCATGAAAGTTACGTACCTCAAATAAATTTTTCGGAGATAGCCAATTAACTATCACCGCAACCTTCTGTGGATCCATCTTCAGTTCATTTTCTGCTATTAAAAAGCCCAAATAAATCAATTCCTTTTGGAGAAAAGTACATTTCTTCAAATTTATTAGCAGTTTATTCTGCTATAATTTTTCCTGCACTTTCCAAATGTGTTGAAGGTGCTCCTCCCTTGTCCTACTGAAAATTAGTATGTCGTCCAGGTATACTATCACAAATTTTCCGATGTACTCCTTCAGCATCTCATTCATTAACCTCATAAATGTACTGGGCACATTGCTCAGTCCAAATGGCATGACCAACGATTTGTACAGTCCCTCATTCGTCTTAAAGGTTTTCTTCCATTCGTCCCCCTCTCGTATTCGGATCTGATGATACCCACTCTTTAAGTCTATCTTAGAGAAATATGCTGCCTCGTTTAAACAATCCATCATGTCATCCATCCGTGGCAGTGGAAACCTGTACCGGATGGTGAATTTGTTGATGGCCCTCGAGTCTGTGCACATCTGCCACTCTCCTCCCTTCTTTGGAGCGAGAACCGTCGGAACTGCGCAAGGGCTCAAACTCTCCCTTATCAATCCCTTGTCTAGTAGTTCTTGCACCTGCTTCCTAATCTCTTCATTGTCCTTGGGGCTCATTCGGTATGCTGCTTTTTTTGGAAAAATGGCTCTGGGTATGAAGTCAATATGATGACTTATGCTTCTTTTGGGGGCTAATTTATTTGGCAAGTCATCCACCACTATGTCCATAAATTCTTGCAACATTTTCTGGATTTTTGTAGGTAAATCTGATACCTCTGTATGCAACAACATTGTTTTTTCTTTCTTTACAACTGCATAACCCAGCTCACTGTCCTCAACTTGTTTCAGAAATTGTTTTCCGCTAACCAACAATACTCTTAGTTCACTTGTCCCTGTTGTCCCTTCCTCTTTGATGGGCACAAGCATATGCTTGATTCCATCCTTGAAAAACTTATAACAGTTCGTCAATCCATCATGTACCACCTTCCTGTCGTACTACCAAGGCTTGCCTAGCAGTTTGTGACATACATCCATCGGCATGATGTCACAAAGGACTTTATCCTTATATCTGCCTATATGAAACTCCACCTCTCATTGTTCATCCACCAGCAACTGATGGCCTTTTTGTAGCCATGAGACTTTGTAAGGGGTGGGATGTTTCAAGTGCTTCAATTCTAACTTTTCCACCATCTCTGTGGACACCAAGTTATCGATACTACCGCTGTCAATAATTAACTTACAACACTTACCACGTGACTTACAAACTGTTCTAAACAAAGCCTTCTGTTGTGTCTATTCGGTGACCTCCTTGGCTAGTTTTAACAACACCTTGTTCAGCACCAGGTCTTCCCTTATCTCTGTAGCATTTTCTTCTTCTTGGGGAGGTGCCACTGCTTCCTCTGGTTGTGCAATATATACACCCCTCTGTCCAGCTTGATCTGCCTCTAGACATTCAAATGATCTGTGTCCCCATTTATGACACCTATAACATTGATAACCAGCCCCTCTTCCTCGGCCATTTCTCCTGCCTCGTTGGGATGACCTATCGCCTCTCGCATTATCACCTCTGTTTGCTAATCCAGAAGCTCTGGAACTGCTGCCATCCTCATTACTACTAGCATTCCACCCTATGCCATATGACTGGCCTTTTCCCATGCCAGGTCCTCGTCCTCTCTGGGCATTCTGCCTTCTAGTAATTTTCTCTTCAGCTTTCATCGCACTCTGATACGCTTCTTCAGTATTCTTCAGAGATAAAATACTAATTTCATCTAAAATGTCTAGTCTTAAACCATTTACGTACCTGGCTGTCCTTTTTGCGGTATCCTCTGTATATCCGGCTCTTAAGTTCACTTGATAGAACTCCTCCGTGTACTCCCTTATCATCATTCCTTTCTATTTCAGATTTTGCACTTGCCTGTGTAGTTCAATCTGATAATCTTTCGACAGAAATATGCCCTTGAACTTGGCCACCATCCTTTACCAGGTTTTAATCGGCAACTTGTTCAATCTCTTTCTTTTCGTCTGGACACTATCCCACCATAGGGCTATGTGTCCCTTCAATTTCTTCACAACGAACCTAACTTTGTGGTCTTCGCTGACTTCCTCACACTCGAAATAATTATCTATCTCGCTGATCCAATCCAATAAAACCTTTATGGACAGGCTACTGTCATATGCTGGGAGTTTTGGTTTGGTTTTACTGCTTGCCACTAAAATAGACCTCAATAGTCTCACTTCTGGTGTCTTGCCTTTTGGTTAATCTGTTGTTGCTTCAGCTTCTTCTTCGTTGTCATCGCCTACCTTCGGGTCTCTTCTTCTCCCTGCCTCTACTGCCTCCAAATGGGCAACAAGAATTCTGATCTCCTCTCTTAGTCCTTCCTCTGCTATTCTTCGAGAAACTTTGCCACGACCTTGCCTTCCTCTCTTCATTTCTTCAATCAATTTCACCTTCTCTGATACCACTATGATGGGACCAGCCCAACACTGTTTGGACTTTAGGCAATTAAAATGATTGTTTAGTATTTATATGATTGGGTAAATATTTGGTTGTGATTACATGTGTGAGGAGTACACCATCGGATATTTCGGAATTGCGTTAGGTGGCATTCAATTACATAATTAAGTCTTAGTACTTGCCTCGAGTCACGTTTTCCTGCTGCTTGCTTTGCCAAAACTCTTTTTTCGTCGTTCACTTGGTCATTTGTCATCGGGCTTGCTGAGGGTTTGTTTTGCTGTGCTCTGCGAGTTTGAATATGCAGCTTTGTTGCAAGTTCTGGGCACGCCTCTTAGTGACTTATGTACTGGTTCCTTTATGCATGTGTGGTTGTTCTCTGCCCTAGTTCGATGGGCAGGTGTGGTTTTTCTTGTCGTCGCCTGGGTAAGTGGTTCTATGTTATTGTTTTTTTTCCTACTATTGGCTCAACAGGCCACCGCGTTCCAAGTTATGTGTTGGTATTTCATGTTCTTGTTGGCAACTCAGTGGTTGGCTTACATGCAGGATCAAATCGATGGCGTCCTTCCGTCCTCGGCTTCAAATGCAGGTAGCCCTATTTCCTTGATTCAATTTGTGGTTTTTTTTCCTCAGCTTCTGACCTTGTTTGCTCCTTCGTCTCTGCAGTTGGTCAAAACCTGTGGGTGGAAAGTTTGTCCCTGGTTCTCATTGCAATTTCTCAGGTAAGTTGAATACAATTTTCTGGTTCTTGTTTTCTCCAGGCACTGTAATTCTTCTTTTGTGGCAATGCGACTCTAACACCTGTATTTCGATTTCTTTGTAGGTATTGAGGGTTTGCGGCTGGAGGTCTCACAATGAAAGTTTCAGTATTTTCCGGTAGGCTCTGTCTCATGAATTTCTTTCAGTCCTCGTTCTCTTTTTAAATTAGGCCTTTTGGTCGTGAGGGTTTGTCATCCTCGATGCTTGTTAATTGGCTCTCTCTGTGAGTAATGTCCTGTGATATTGGTGGTCTGGTCTTCCACTATCAGTGATTTTTTACTGTAATTTCCTATGTATGAACGATTTTTTTTTCAAAACCCTCACCTAGGGTTTTTCGTTCACGGGCTTATGCATCTATGGCTATGTATGAAATGGTTTTTCGAAACCCTTGCCTAGGGTTTGTCATCCACTGGCTTTACGCTTGTTTGGGCTTTATCTTGCAGTGCTACTATGTATTATTATATACTTGTTTTTGCAATTGAAAAAGAAAAACTTCAGGAAAGAAAATTGGTTCGGTTACTTGAATGTAATTTATGTAATTATGTTGTTTTTGTTTTGGTTTACTCCAGATTCTCCACCTGGACTACAGTTATTGTTTTTCGGATTGCTTGTGATGTTTCATATGATCATGCGAGAATGCTGTAGATGTTCTAGTAACTTGTTGGACAGTCAATTCAAAAGAATAATAGGAAATTTTGTCTAGCCTGTGGATGTTTGGCCTGCACTGGAATTTGTTTGTGTCACTCTTTGTCTGTCTTCACTGTTTGCTTCAAAGTAAGCCCTCGTCTGGCATCTACTCTTCTTCCTCACTATTAGGACTGATTCTTTTTCTTAGGAAAAACAAAAAGAATTAAACTCAATGATCTATGTACAGTAGGTTGTTTGTTCAGATGCTCATTAATTAGAAAGCACAATAAAGATACAGTAGGACATACAGATGGACTGAATTGGTTTCTCTGTTACTGATATTATTCGAGTGCAACAAATGTTGAACCTTTTACATGACTTTCGTTGTTACATTTATATGTTTATTTTTCGCAGTTAATGAAACTGTACAATTTTTTTTTAGTTGTAGACTTTACAGTTACATGGTTATTAGTCATTCGGTTCTATCCTTATGACAAGATTAACATTTTAGACACATTTGTCTTCCTTTTAAAATAACCGGACAATTATTAATCCATGGTTTATTAGTAACAGACAAGTAAGTAACCCTAACTGATCAAACTACCTTTGACTAATTTAGAGATTAAGTTAAAAATAAAAATCCGACCTCCTATTCTGACAAACTAACATAAAAGACAAATAAAATGTTAACTCAACTTTTCAAACTGGCAGAGATTGACACCCGGTCATGGTGCCTGAGCTAGATGCTCCTGCATCATTATGTAGATTTTATTGATTAATTACTTTTCAACCATTAAGTGTAGGTCATGGGTTAACTTTTTCCACATATTCACATTAATTACGTAGTTTCGATGAACGAACAGATAGCACAAGTCTTCTTTGCTTCGTTTGTAATGGCAAAATAAATGAGAGCAGAGTAGTCTAGATAGGTGGAGGAATTGTCTCGATCGTCAAAAGTGGCAGAAATCTAGGGAAAATAATTTCAAAAATTTTTGTAGAGATTTTGTTTGAACCTTTTTTTTATGGTGGAAATGTATTCAGCACCATCAAAAACTTCTAGGACACCTAAAAATATGAAGTTTGACAGCGTTTACTTGGATTTACAAAAATCCCTGCCATGTTTTTTTTTTTTAAATATGACCGGAATTTCCATAACTTTCACGTAGAAAAACATAATCGTTAGACTATGGCAATGAAAGCTACGGACAACCCCTTTCAAATTTGCAGCCCAATGCATGGTAGCCAACATCGGGCATCATTTAAATCACGACTCTAGGAATTTCTTATCATAAATATATCGTTGGAAGCTTTGAGAGAGGGGTTGTGTTGTCAATTTGGGGAGGTTTAGCGAATGAACACACCGAGTTTCTTTCTCTTAACTTTGCACCTTAAATAAAGGTTACACTACAACGCCTATAAATTCATAGCACAACTAATGCAAGAGGTCATGGAAATCACTCCCTCGAGATTTATTTTGAGAGCTGATTTTCTAAATTGTGTGCTTTGCAAACATTCTTGTTTATTGAACGCACTCTAGATTACCTAGTATTGCAGTTTGCCGGGAGTTTCACTTAGGATTTGGTGTAGATTGGGATTTTTATTTCAAGATTGTTTTTGATCCATTCTGTTAAATGGTGATTACCAAGATGAAGATGACGGGAACAACTAATATGTAGTGGATGGAAGTCGCCCCACCCCAGAAGTTGTGTGTGAGGGGACATCGACCTTTCAAGAAAAAGCTCTTGTTAATAATAGAAGAGCGTAGTCTCAGCAACGACGAGCTCAAGGACGACCTTTGCTCTGCTTTTCTTGCGTTTTGTACCTTCAAATCAGAGATGGATAATATAAGGTTGGTTTCGACAGAGTGTTGAAATTTTTGTTTGCGCATTCTGAAATATTTAGATCAGGAAGTTATTTCTGGGAATCAATATAGGATTTGGACAGTCCATATGTTGTACAGGTTTCAGTTTGTATGATATAACGGAAAATGTATTTCTCCTCTCAAAATCATTCTTTTATTCGTCATAGGCATTACAAGTTCAGATCTATATGTTGTAATATTTCGTAACGAAATTTTATTTCACATGAAAGAAAATATGGAAAAAGAAGTGGATTGGCATTTTTCCTTTTCGTCTTTCGAGTTCTTTCCTTATTTTCCATAATATGATTGATTTTGTGTCTTCCCTTTCATAGATATTCCAAAACTTGTAATATATTCTTTGGGAGGTATTTTCCCTTCTTGTTCAAGACCTCAGAGATCTTCATAGATTGGGTTGGGGGCATGGGATAAGAGAATTCATTGTGCTTTTCTTTTTATTTGAAACTATAACCTCATAATCCATATAACTAAAACTGTAATTTATATTTGTTGCCATGAAAATGGTAAGAATTAAAGAATTTACATGATCTGAAAAAGTAATATAATCTAGCACAACCACATTAATAAATGTGGTTGATAACAGTCCATAGGTCTATATCAACCACATTTATAAACACACATCAATATAGAATATTGTATATGAACTTATACAATTATATGAACCACATCTTTCTCCCTTGAATTTTAACATTGTTCCTTGGGCTATTTTTACTACAAAGCCAACTAATTATAATACGAAGTGAAAGATAAACCATAGGGGTTTCTCAATGTCTAGCATTAAAAAACCAAGGGACAAGGGGTCAATAGCATTATAAACCCAAGTAATAATAAACCAAATGGACCAATATTATAAACCCAAGGTATATAAAACCCAAAAAAAAATTATAAACCCTTAAATATTTTTCCCTTGGGTTTTAATCCCTTGGGGTTATAGTATTATCTACTTAGGTTTATTATTCTCTTCAGTTTATACAACTAAAAACCTAAGGTATTAGAAACACTAGGGAACAATATTAAACCCTAGGAATTAATATTAATAACAGACCCTATGAATAATATTATACCGTGGGAATATTAACCCAAGGGATTGATATTATAAACTGATCTGAAATTTATTTCTAGTTAATGTTGTGCTAGTATCATTTCCAGATGTAAAATTTTCTTTGCATTGGTTTTCTTATCCATAAAGAGTTTATCCATGACCATGTGATTGTCAATTCATCAAACATGGCAAAATTTAGTGTTTCTGATGAACTTAAAAGCATTAATTTAAATCGTTGAACAACAACATATAAAAACATAGCAAACACAAATAACAGAGCTCAATACACATTTTTTTGTTGAAGGAGTTCACCACTCCTAAGCTACATCTCCTTGGTCCAGCTTCATAGTGTTGGTCTTTGTATTAGATTCAATAGTGCTCAAATTGTTGTTACGTGCATCCGATTCTCTTGGACCATGTTACAGTGAGTTTAAAACATTCAAATCTATTAGAAATTACTATTGTTTTACTCAATTTGGTTACCAACTACTCTGGGAATGGCCTCCAACACCTAGTGGCCTTAGGCTTAAAAAATCTTCAAGTGACGAAAAACACTTGTAGATTACCTCTTCTTCCTCTGACACCTATTCCAATGAGTTCAAAACATTCAAATCTATCATAAATGGCTATTTTTTTACTCAATTTGGTTACCAGGTGCTCTGGTAATGGCCTGCAACACCTGGTGGCCCTAAGCTTCAAAAATATTCAAGTGACCAAATACACTAATAGATGACCTCTTCTACCTCTACAACCTACTCCACTGAGTTCCCAGCATGCTAATTAGCTGAAAATGACTATTCATTTTCGAAATTTGGTTGAGAATTGAGTAAGTTATGGCTTAAACAGTTTTTCCTACAAAACCTCCGCTAAATCTGGAGAACTGCCAGTTAAATCCGTCAAGTTTGGTGGCGGTTCCAGATTTAGTGGCTCCCCCATAAATTCCACCTACTTAATTACAGATTAATCAAATGATAAACTAATTAGTGGTGCTCCTGTTTCGGGCGACTGGTCACATGTGCTGGGGGTTGGCCCCTTAGGGCTTTTTTTTACCAAACGTTCAAAAGCTCTAACTTTTGCATACGATGTCGGTTTTGAAACTGTTTGCGCCATTGGAATCCTGGAGATGAACTATATCCATTCCCTTAGTTTTGAAGAAATTCTGAGCATTTTCATTTTTTTAGCTAAAATACTGATCCTTGATCATTCCTCCCCACTAGGAGCCTTTTGGACCCCAAAAGCTCTCTTGATCATTGATTATGTTGATGAGGGGACTGTTCCCTCATCCTTCCAATCTTTATCCGTTGAAATTTTCCTAATTTCATCATTTTGAGATTTTCATAAAAAGTCAATTTTCTCCTTAATTCCGATGACCATCTATTGTTGTCATTGACACCATCATGTTGAAATATTTCTGAATTTGTAGAATAACAATCTAATTTTTAGAAAACATCTTGTTCCTACCTTAGTCAACAATCAAAGGAAACTTGGAATCTTTCTCACTTGCACTTTGTCTCTATGGCGATTTTTAGATGCTTCTACCTGGTACTTGAGTCGACTTTTTCCAAAGTTTCTTCGCCATTGTAATGTGCCTTTTGTAAATCAGCAATGAACATTTGTGAAACCCATGCCTTCTTTGCCAAGTTTCTTTGTCCTCTTCTCTTTGACCTTTGCAACTTCTTGCACCAGCACCTTGTTTTCAACACCGCCCAACACCGATGTTGGCTGCTGCAAATGTTTTTCACCTTCTTTCAAAGGCAACCTGTTATCATTCTGAAAAATCTCATTACACATATAAGCATATTTATGAAAAGTATGATTCAAAACATCTCTTTGTTTGATCATAAAAAATGTCATGTTCTAACTTGCATTCACTAGCATCTTGATTTTCCCTACATTAACTAAAGGAATGCTTAGTTTCTTGTGATAAGCTCTCACAATATACTTCACCCCATCTTTAAGCAAATGATATTTGTGCTCACAGTTATGAAACACTGCTTTCTTGTCATACAAATATGGACTTCCCAAGATAATTCCAGAAATCTCAAAGTGGAAACACGTCTAACTCGACTTCATCAACAAAGTTTGTAGTAATAGAAAATCTAAAAATGCATTTCCTTGAAACCTGTAAATTGGCATCCTTAACTATCCAACCCAAAGGGTATGTTTTATGATGTGGTACAATTTTAAGTTTAAGCTCTTTAACTAACTCTTCTGAAATTAGGTTTGCTTGTGATCCACTATCAAAGAGTGCATCAATCTTGGTATGATTTGAGATTACTATGACAATGAACAACTCTTCCCTTTTGTCTTCATTTGGAGTGTTGTTGTGACTATTCGAGGAACTAGTACTTTCAACATGTTGACCTTTCAAACCCATAGTTGTAATTTTTGTCTCATCTCTTGAATCTGACCCTAAGTCTTTTTCAACTATAGCAACAGTTTTGCCCTTCTCTTTGGCTTTCAATCTGTCTGGTTTTAATTCTGGATGAAGTTGCCAACAATGGTATTCATCATGGCCATTCTTTGAACAGTTTTTGCATGTGAATTTTTCCTTCTCTTTTTTTATACTTGCATTCTTCTTTCCCTTCCATTTTCATCCCTTCTCTTTTCCCTTACTCTCACTTTCACCTTTCTCCTCTATGTTTTGGTTTCCCCTTACCTCAAGATGCATGGCTTGCACACATAATTCATCTAAGTTGCTTGGTTTAATCATAAGATAGTATGATGCAAATAGTAATGTAAACCTCCAATATATTTCAAGAGTGTCTTGTGAATTCAAGTTTACTCCCAATAATAAAGCCCTCTTCCTAAACTCTTGAGTGTAGCCTTGGACAGTTTGGCCTTTTAGTTGCCTAAAGTTTTGCCAACTCATGATGGATTTTTGCATATAAGCTAAAGGATAAAATTTTCTTTTAATTGCATAAACAAATTCAACCCAAGAAATGGATATCTTACCATGGATTCACATTTCCTCTTAAGTCTTTGCTTCCCACCAAACTGGTGTAGCTCCTTCTAGCCTAAGTGAAGCCAACTGGATCTTTATGTCGTCTTCTTGAAGGTTCTGAATTCTGAAGTATACCTCTAACTGTCAAATCCAATTTTCCAACTTTTCAACATTCACTTCTCCATTGCACATGGGAAGTTCGAAATTTATGTCCAATTTCAAGAATGGAGTTTTTCCTTTTGGGGTTTTGGAATGAGTATGAGCAATGGTGGTAGTAGAAGATGATGTTGTGTGAGATGGTGAAGATAATGAGGATGGTGGAGATGGAGGTGGCTTTCCACCATTCCCTTTGGAATCCTTCTTTTCATCTTTTTTGTTCTCTGAGCTTCCTTCTCCATGTGGAGGTTTAGAACCCTCTCCAACCATTCTAGTGTTCCTCTCTTCATAGAGGACTTTAACCATCTCAGTCAAAGTATAGAAAGCTTTCTTGAATTATTCCTCTTCTGAAGAGGGAACTTCATGCTCTCTTTCTCTAGACATAATGGATATGGATTTAAGCTCAGAAATTTGTATTGATTGTACCTCTTCAATCACTTCAACCTCTTATGCATTCTATGGCTCTTCTATCTCAACTGATGGAGATGGAACTTGAGGTTATTCAGGTGCTTCCTTGAGTGGTCCTTTGGGTGAACATGATTATTTCTCAACCTTATTCCTTCTTGTCCTAATCTTAGGACTAGCTATTAGTAGCTTCCCTTCTCCTCTCTACAACTTCAACCTTCTAATCATAACAGCAATTGCAACTATTAAACCCTTCAAGAAAATAAAGCAAGCAACCTTGTTCTCTGATACCAACTTGATTTGAAATTGATTGCTAGTTAATGTTGTGCTAGTATCATTTTCAGATATAAAATTTTCTTTGCATTGGTTTTCTTATCCATAAAGAGTTTATCCATGAGCATGTGATTGTCAATTCATCTAACTTGACGAAATTTAGTGTTTTGCATGAAATTAAAAGCATGAATTTAAATGGTTGAACATCAGCATATAAAAACACATAAAGCACAAATAACAGGGCTCAATTCACAATTTTTTGTTGGATTTCACCCCTCTTGGGCTACATCTCCTTGGTCCAGCTTCATAGTGTGGGTCTTTGTATTAGCTTCAATAGTGCTCAAATTGATGTTACATGTATCCAATTCTCTTGGAACCTATTCCAATGGGTTTAAAACATTCAAATATATCATAAATGACTATTTGTTTACTCAATTTGGTTACCAGCTGCTCTAGGAATGGCCTCCAACACCTGGTGGCCCTAGGCTTCAAAATTATTCAAGTGACCAAAAACACCTGTATATTACCCCTTCTGTCTCTGAAACCTACTTCAATAAGTTCAAAACATTCAAATCTAATATAAATTACTATTTTCTTACTCAATTCGGTTATCAGCTGCTCTGGTAATAGCCTCCAACCCCTGGTGGCCCTAAGCTTCAAGAATATTCAAGTGACCAAAAACACCTATATATGACCTCCTTTGCCTCTACAACCTACTCCAATGAGTTCCCAGCGTGTCAATTAGCAAAACATGACTATTCATTTTTGAAATTTGGCTAAGAATTGAGTATATTATGGCTCAAATAATTTCTCCTACAAAACCTCTACTAAATCTGGAGAACTGCCAGTTAAGTCCACCAAGTTTGGTGGCGGTTCCGGATATAGTGGCTCCGCCATAAATTCCGCCAAGTTAATTACATATTAATTAAATACTAAATTGATTAGTGGTGCACTAATCCCACTTAAGAGTTGGCCCCTAGCTCCTGGTTCGAGTACTTGGTCACATAGGGTGGGAGCTGGCCCCTTGGGGCTTTTTTTTACCAAAATTTCAGAAGCTATAACTTTTGCGTACAATGTTAGTTTTTCGAACCATTCACGGTGTTGGAATCTGGGAGACAAACTCTATCCATTCATTCAAGTCTAAAACAATTCTGAGTACTTTCATGTTTTAGCTAAAATACTGATCCCTTATCATTCCTCCCCACTAGAAGCCTTTTGGACCCAAAAATCTCTCTTGATCACTGATTATGTTGATGAGGGGATTGTTCCATCATCCTTCCGATATTTATCTAGTCTGTATTAGAATCACTAGGGAACAATATTAAACCCTGGAAATCAATTTTAATAACAAAGCCTGTGAATAATATTATACCCTAGGAATATTAACCCAAGGGATTGATATTATAAACCCAAGGGAATAATATACCCAAAGGGTTCATACTAAAACCCCAAGGGATTATAAACCCAAGGGAATAATATTAACCCAATGGATAATAAACCCAAGGAATTAAGACTAGAAACCCTAGAGTTTATATTCCCTTGGGTTTTGAGTATTAATCCCTTGGATTTATAAACAATGTGAATAATATAGGGTTTATAAACCCAAGCGATTAATAATAAAAACACAAGGGAATATAAACCCTATGGTTTTTAGTGTTAATCCCTTGGGTTAATATTATTGCCTTGGATTTTATAATTCTTTTGGGTTTTAATATCAACCCCTTAGGTTTATTATTCTCTTGGGTTTATTATATGAAATCCTTGAGTTTATTAATCTAAGGGTTGATATTGAAAGAGTAT
Organism: Pinus taeda; assembly: GCA_000404065.3. Classification (NCBI taxonomy): domain Eukaryota; kingdom Viridiplantae; phylum Streptophyta; class Pinopsida; order Pinales; family Pinaceae; genus Pinus; species Pinus taeda. Next base: position 106,765 of record APFE030973739.1, on the reverse strand, counting down.
AATATTATTTATAGGGTTTGTGATTAGTATTTATCCCTACGGTTAAATAAACCCTAAGATAAATATTATAAACCCTATAATTAAGATGGTTGACCATGGTCAATCATGGTCCAACCTCACATTGTGATAAGTATTGTCTCAAAATGAAAATCAACCATTGTAAGCCTTGGTCAACCATGTTTATTATAGGGTCTATAATATTTTTGTTAGGGTTTATATACCTTGGGTTTATAATATTAATCCCTAGGGTTTAATATTATTCCCTTGAGTTTTTAGTATTAATCTCTTGGCTTTATTATCCCTAGGGTTAATATTATTGCTTTTGGTTTATAATACATTAGGATTTCGGTATTAAACCCTACGAATATGAACCCTTACATTAGTAAACCCAAGGGATTGATATCAAAAACCTTAGGGAATAATAAACCCAATGGTCAATACTAAAACCCCAAGATATTATAACCCAAGGGACTAATATTATTAAACCCAACGAACTGATATTATAAATGCAAGGCATGGAAAATTTTAGGGGCTAATATTTGCAGGTGGGCTAATTTTCCATGATTTTTCCACAAAAAATATTCGCCAATTTCCATTTTTTATAAAAATGATTCACCCAAATTTTATAATATAAAATTATTTTACCTTAAAAATTGCCAACATTATATAGAGACTATATATAAAATCATTATAATTTTGAATAATTTTACAAATATATCAATAAACATTTTATAGTTTTCATATTAGGGACTAGTGAGATTCGCCAATGTTCTTAAACTTCAAGATAATTTTCCATCCTTCAAATTTTTTTTGATGCAAGGTATACAAACCCTTGGTTGACCATGATTTATGTTGAACCTAAGGGATTAATATTATAGACCTATCAATAATATTATACCCTACGAATATGAACATTTAGATTAATATACATAAGAGATCGATATTATAAACCCAAGGGATTAGTTCTAAAAACCCAA
>APFE030973739.1:59269-103677 GCA_000404065.3 Pinus taeda | reverse complement strand
AAGAAAATAATAAACCCAAGCGAATAATATTAAACCCAATGGATTTGTCTTATAAACCAAAGACATAAATATTTAAAGCCTTAAATAAAAGGTTTGACTAGACTTGACCATAGTACATTTTGGACATCAGAAACCTTCTTACAATGTAAAGGTCAACTATGGTTGACTATGGTTGACAAACTTTGGGACAAGTTTTGTCAGAATGCAAAATCAAACAATGGTTGACATTTCTTGAATTTGCTATTGAGATAATCTTTGTCATAATGCGACATTGAACCATGGTTCACCATCATTGAGAATGTCGAATTGTACAAAGAGACAATCCTTCTCACAATAACAAAAGTTGGGTTTATAATCCTTTGGCAATTTAATACTAAAAACCAAAAGAATTATAAACTCAAGGGATTATAATCAAAAGGGAAATATAAAGCCAAGGGGTTGGTAAAAACCCCTTGGCTTTACATTATCAATCAATTGGGTTAGTAAATATGTGGTAAAGATATTACTATTATAGCATTAAAAACCCAAGTGAATAATAATAAACCCAAGGGACAAATATTATAAACCCAAGGTATATAAAATTGAAGATAAATATTATAAACCCTTAAGTGAAACTTTTACGTAGTAAATGCCTTGGTGAAGATGTTTGCAGTTTGGTTAGAAAATGGACAATGCTGCAAATTGATGATCCAGTGATGAACCAACTCTCTAATGAAATGCATATGGATCTCGATGTGCCATGGTCCATTTTTATTGCGTTGGATCTCTGCAAAACTTGAAAGTACTCTGATTCTCACCCCAAATGATAGTCAGATGATGGAACTAGATGGCCAACTCAATGAGAAAGTTCTGAGGCCAATTTTTTTGAATAGTGATGTTGACTACTCCTCAATACTCAGCCTCTACTTATGATAAATAAATTGCTAATTGATTTTTACCTGACCATAGATGGGACCAAAACCCAAACTAGGCTCGTACCCAAAAGTGGAGTTGCAATCAATGTTGTCACCAGCCCAATATAAATTTGTGAAGCCCATGAGATCCAATACACAACCTGTTGTATAGTGGATCCCATAACTAGTGGTTCCCTAAACATATCTAAGGATACATTTGGCAACTTTCTAGTGTAACTCATGCAGCTCCTGCATGTACCTAGAAACTACCTTGACTACATATGAGAGTTCCACTTGAGTGTGGGTAAGATACAAAAGGCTCACAAAAAGTTACAATACAAGGTGCTATCCACCAATAGTGTATCACCGCCATCCTTAAGATGTACCCTAAACAAAAATGGTGTGCATTTTGACTTGCAGTCGATTATGTGAAATCTAACCAAGAGATTTATGACATACTTAGTAAGAGATAGCTTGATGTCATAAGCATCTTGATTGATCTTAGGACTATAAAAATAGTGCAGTAGACCTAAGTCGGTCATAGATAACCTATCATGTATAATGTCTTTGACCATAGAAAGTTTTGAAGCCGAACTCCTATGATCAGGAGGTCATCAACATATAGAACTAAGATCATTAAGCAAGATGAATCTCCTCAAACTGGGATATTGTCTTCCTTAGATCCGCTAGATCCCCTAAAATATCACTAAGTGTATCTCAGTGGTCTTGTGCATATATCTTTCTTAAGATCCTTAATTTTTGATTTCTTACAAGGGATAATGAGTCACTGTTAGAAGCCCAATTGGACTTGAATGTGGATTATGCTCATGTTCTTTAGAATCATATTTTGAAATCTGATATGAATGGATAGACCCATCATCATTGATTTCTGGTGGAGGGAGAGGAATAGTGATATCTACAAGTGGTTCCAATGACGCATGCAACAAAATTTCCTCAAATTATACCCTTCACTTAATAAAGAGAGTTTTAGTTAAGGGATCAATCAATCTATAACCCTTCACACCATTGGGATATCCCACTAAGATGCATGTGATGCTCTCAGTATCTAATGCTTTCCTCTTTTGAGAGGGTATGTGGGCCCATGCGCATGATCCAAATATTTAGAAGTGGGTGACTTCTGGATTGTCATTACTCCATGCATCAATGGGAGTCTGATCCTTGAAATATCTGTGAGGATATCCATTTTGAATGTAGTTAGCACAGTTATGTGCCTCATCCCAAAGCTTGGAAGGAAGAGACCTTACATGCAACATGCAAGTGGTCATCTCTTTTAGGGATCTATTATTTAGCTTGGTTATTCCATTCTACTACAAAGAGTATGGTATTGAATGTTTTAGCTATATACCAACCTCAAAACAATGATGTTAAACAAACATATGGATCATAAAATTTGGTATTGATTGTCATAGAAAAAATCAATGACTTACATAAATGAAATAAGAAAAGAATTCAAGACTTTTCACATACAAATTTTCCATTATCACCTACAGCTTTGTACCTAGTACCAAGCATAGTAAAAGTAGGTTGAATGCAATCACTAGCTTTCCATTCTTGAGATTTCTCTCTTTTTCAATAGCGAGTTGTTTTTTGCATTAAGGTCATCATCTCTCCAGGGATTCCTTCCATGCACTCCCCTTTACTCATTGCTATTGTTTTCAAAATCACCATTGTTAAAGTCTATATGGGAAAACATGTTCAAATCAAACCTTTACAATGTAAAAGTTTCACAGTGAACCTAACTAACAAGAAAAGACACAAAGTTTGCAAGGGAAAAAGAAGAATAGAGACAAGCTTGAGATAAAGAAAAATTTAATTAGAATGAGTAAAAGTTACATAATATACTCTATACGGTTGAACTAACGAGCCATTGTAGTGAGTCTAAAGAGATGTGAAGAAATATCCATGTTTATGGAAGTGTCCATGCAACTGAGGAAACATCAATGTTTAAGGAAACATTTCCAATGTCCCCGCCTGAAGCACTACTAGGGAGAACACAATGAATGGGTCTTGGTAAGAATCCATGTTAGGTGCCCATTTTACAATGCATCTAAGTAACATAGAACAACTAAAATAGGAGGAAAGAGGGAAAACCTGATGGGGAACGTCCGCCCCCCTCAATGTATGATGTACCAAAGAAGAAGAAATAAAAGGCAGATACAACGCAACTATGTCCTTCACTCTAAGATGATCATACAAATAGTGAAACTTCTACGAAGTAAATGTCTTGGTGAAGATGTCTTCAGTTTGGTCAGCAAATGAACAATGTTGTAAATTGTTGATCTGGTGATGAACCAACTCTGTGATCAAATGCATGTGGATCTCGATGTGTCACAGTCCATTTTCATTGCAATGGGTCTCTGCAAAACTTTAGAGTACTCTGATTATCACACCAAATAATAGTCGAATGATGGAACTAGATGCCCAACTCAATGAGAAAGTTCGGAGGCCAATTTTTTTGAATAGTGATGTTGACTACTCCTTAGTACTGAGCCTTTGCTTATGATAAATAAATTGTTGATTTATTTTTACTTGACCATATATGGGATCAGAAACCAAACTAGGCTTTTACCTAAAAGTGGAATTACAATCAATGTTGTTACCAGCCCAATCAGAATTTGTGAAGCCCATGAGATCCAATACACATCTTGTTGCATAGTGGATCCCATAACTAGTGGTTCCGTGAACGTATATGAGGGTGCACTTGGAAACTTTCTAGTGTAACTTATGTGGCTCCGACTTGTACCTAGAAACTACCTCGACTACTTATGAGAGGTTCAATTGAGTGTGGGTAAGATACAAAAGGCTCCCCATAAGATATCAATACAAGGTGTTGTCCACCAATAGTGTATTTCCACCATCCTCAAGATGTACCCGAGAAAAAATGGTGTTCTTTTTGACTTGCAGTTGGTCATCCGAAATCTAACAAAGAGATCCCTAACATACTTAGTATGAGATAACTTGATGTCGGAAGCATCCTGATTGACCTCGGGACTATGAAAATAATACAGTAAACCTAAGTTTGTCATAGATAACCTATCATGTTTGATGTCTTTGACCATAGTAATCGTTGAAGCTAAACTTCCTATTATCAGGAGGTCATCAACATATAGAACTAAGATCAGTAAGCAAGAGTAAGCTCCTCAAAATAAGACCTTGTGGTCCTCAGATCTACTAGTTCCCTTAAAAGATCATTGTGTGTAGCTGGGTGGTCTTATGCATATATATTTCTTAATCTCCTTATTCTTTGATTTATCACAAGGGCTAATGAGTCATTGTTGGAAGCCAAATTGGGCTTGAATGTGAATTATGCTTATGTTATTTAGAATCAAATTTTGAAATCTGATATGAATGGCTGGACCCATCATCATTGATTTCTGGTGGAGTGAGAGGAATAAAGATCCCTACAAGTGTTTCCAATGGCACATGCAACAAACTTTCCTCAAACTAGACTCTTCACTAAATAAAGATCCTATTAGTTGAGGCATCAATTAATCTATAGCCCTTCACACCATTAGGATATCCCACTAAGATGCATGTTATTCTTTGAGGATCTATTGATTTCTTGTTTTTAGAGGGTATGTAGGCCCATGTGTGTGATCCAAATATTTAGAAGTGGGTGCCTTTTGGCTTCTTGTTGTTCCATGCATCAAAGCGAGTTTGATCATTGAAATACTTGTGAGGATATCCATTTTGAATGTAGTTAGCATAGTTATGGACCTCATACCATAGCTTGGAAGGAAGAGACCTTGCATGCAACATGCAAGTGGTCATCACTTTTAGGGATCTATTCATTCACTTGGCTACTTCGTTCTACTACAAAGTGTATGATATTGAATGTTGTAGTTGTATACCAACCTATAAAAAAAAGATGTTGAACATTTCAATTCACATATTCCCCCCCATTTTATGTGTGGAGGATCTTCATCTTCCTCCCAAATTGAGTTTGTACAAGAGCTTTGAAGTCTTTGAGATGCTCAAAAACTTCAGACTTCTTCCCTAGAAAATACACGAGTGTATCGTGGGAAATCATCAATGAATGTAAGCACACACCTTGCCTTTCTAATAGATGGATTAGACAAGGGTCCCATGAGATCACTATGGATGAGCTCCAAGGGAGAGGAGGCCCTCCAAGCCTTTCCTTCTGAAAACTTCTCTTTAAGATGTTTTCCAAAAACACATCCTTGAAAAACTCCTTTTGAAAATTGTATGTTGGGTAAGCTAGTGACCATTCCCTGCTTGCAGTGTTGTTGCATGTATTTGAAGTTTAAAAGACCAAACCCTCGTGCCAGAGTCTACTATCATCAAAAACATGTTTTAGTGGTAGAAAAGAATAATATTTAGCAATAAACTTACTAAATGTATGAAAACAAGACTAATGATTTTCCTCACCAACAACAATCTTGGAGTTGTCATGTATGTCATATATGGTTATAGAATTAGGTGTGAATTCTACTCTTAATTTTATTGTTCCTGAGTGTGATATCTCATAAACAAAGAGTAGATTCACAAAGGGTTGTGGAACACTCAAGACTTTCTAAAAATTTCCATGTTGGAGTTATACTCTCCCTCATTTAGTGACCTCTATTTAAGTAGCTTCAATCTCATGTACCCAACAAACTGGAAATGAAAAATATGTATCTCAAAAAGAAACTACTACTTGAAAAGAGCAAGAACAAGAACCTTCAATTAAGTGTATTCTACCTCATCTTAGAAAACTAATAAGACCCATGTGACAAGCCAATAGGGAAGCTTGAAGTGAATTACACGTAATGAAAAAGGAAACATAAATGAACATATAACAACAAAATCAAAGAAACTATGTTACCACTAAGCATCAAGGTTGTTCTACAAGATAAATCAATGTAGAACAAGTCAAACCAATAACATTAAAATTAAAACACCAAAAATATATGACAAAGCAATTCCAACACTCTAATTAGCTTCAATATTATGCACCCAACAATAGGCGCAGCAAATTTTTAATCACAATTTGGTAAAAAATTAATTTAAACAAGGTTTAAATACTCGATTTAGATATTTAGTGAGATCAATTATGAGTTCGATTCTTGAGACTAATAACCAGGTACCATTTTTGGTCAGGTTCTCTCTTCCTCTAGCTCAACATGGCACTTTACAGTGGCCTATGCAAGTCTTTATTGGGTTTACCTTCTACGATTACCAACCCAAATTCAGGTGGTGCCTCAACCGAGGGGGGTTTAATGATTTTCAAACTAAGTGGAAATTTATTACTAAGACTCTTAATACACATCAACACAATTACTCATAGTCTTCCATTATAAGGTTTTGAAAATTTTTTTTTTTTCAGCATATTTTTCTTTGGAATTAGATTTCTTGAAATAAGTTCATAGTCCTAGCTTTTTAGGTGTCTAAATTCATAAAAAAAAAATACAATTATGGTACATATAGACATGTATGGTACATATTATCTCATACTAAATGTGGAAAATCACGATCTAGTCAGTGGCATGTTATGGATGAACGATACATATAATGAATATAGTACAATAAACAATTTTTCCATTAGGTTGGTCATGGAAAGACATGTATTACCTACCATTTTTGAACAATGTAATGGGTCTACATAGGAACATTCTATGCATTATAATCATTTTTTGGTTATTCAGAATCTTAGACAACAATTTTGGATTATTGACAACGTTTAATTATTCTACCTTTTAGAGTTTTTGATTGGAATTGGGTTAAATAAATTTTGGTTAGTTTGTGTTTTTCATTATTTAAAATGTGTTTTTAATATAAAAATATAATAAAAATCAAGGCATTCGGATTGTGTAGAACTCACAAATAAACATATTATTCCTACAAATTCCTATGGTCAAACAGTTGGACTGCCAAGTGAGAATTTCTTTTGATATTGTTAATTGGTTTTCCCCCTGTACTTTCAATAATATATTCGTAGTTTACTCGAAGTAGTTATTTATCTTTCATATTGGAAGAATATAATTCAATCCATAAGACATTAAGGGCCGCATCTTGAAGCAATGAAGTCCTCACTTTTTTAGATGTGGAGTTTTTCAAACTAGTACCGCAACTGGTAAACAATTTTTACTTTCTGCTAAATATAAAATATTTATTGTAAGGTAACATGGCAAAAGTCAACAAAACATTAGTCAAGAGTGATCCCTCCATAGACAAAAAGTGCATTCACAAAACCTCAATGTATGGTGGATTGGTCAAAATTTGAATTCACATAATTAAATTGTTTGGTGAATTGGTTGACGATGAATCAACGACAATCACATAGATCCACAATAAGGATACTGCAGACAAACTCAATATGAACAAGGAATTGCAGAAAATTGAAATGCCAACAACAACGACATTAACATTCACTATTGTTCCCAGTTTGCGAAGTTTATAATAATTCACAGCCATCCTCCAAATTATATTGAAAAAACACTATTGTTCCCAGTTTGGGAAGTCTATAATAATTCACAGCCATCCTCCAAATGATATTGAAAAAAAGGTTCGATAATGTAGTATCTCATAGGCTGGTGTATCGCCCTTGGGGAGTCATCGCAAACGCGACGGGTGCACGATGGTTTGTGGTGCCCCGGGCACGCGTTGGGCGACCCGGGCGGGCGCGCACGGTGAGTCGGCAACCGGGCGGGTGCGCGTAGGTGGGTGTGCACGGTGGGTCGAGCGACTGGGCGGAGACATTGTGGATGAGCGCACGACGAGACGGATGACCGGGCGGGCGTAGGCACGAGTACATGGTGGAACGGGCGGTCGGGCGGAAGCGGTGAACAATGCGTTGGCATGGTTGAACGGGCGCGGGTGAACGCCACCTGCTCGTCGGGCAAAGTGAACGGGCGTGGGCAGGGCGACCCACCCGCCATGGCAAACAGCAATGCGTTGGTGCGAAGTGTGGGCGCGCACGAAGGGCGGGCGTGCACAGGCAGCGTGCACGCCGGACAGCCAAGCGAGCGGGCGACAGCAAGATGGAACAACGGTTATACAGCACGACAGACAGCGGACAGTTGCAGATAGCACGAGCTGCGGGAAAAGTATAACAGCGACACGATATAACAGCGCACGCATTATGACATGGCCGCAAGCTTATACGCCATGGATGGTGGCGAAGTTAAGTTGCAGGCCGACTGTAAGAAAGTGGAAGTTGGGGTTTCGTGTGGAGACGGTCGTGGCGTCGGCCATGGGGCCACACCCAACCAAACAACACGCTACCTCCCCTATATGTATACGCCGAATGAATGGACTTGGCATCAATCAAGCAATCGGATCATCGATCAAACAATTCGGTGAGCTCGCATATCTTAGTGCGCATTCTTTCTACGCACAAGGTTTACGCAGCATGACCGCATAGCTCATGCACTATAGTGGAGGGTGCAAATCGGTCATGTGGTAGATGGTTGGAATGCAGTGGACGGACGAATTGTACAGAATTGTGTAGGTTTCTTGAGCATCTTGGTGGCCGGTCGAAGGCACCCGCTCATTTGGGAATTGTTACAGGTTCTCATATGTTGTAAAAAGAGACTAAGTTTGGCTTGATTCTGCAAGCACACCAGTCGGATGTAATATTGTAAAATTCTGATATTTTATATATATTCGGGCAGACTTTTCGGGAGTTGCCCCTCCCTTTATATCATTGCAATTCTTGTTTATATTGCTGTTGATAATGATTAAGTATGGGCCATCATTGATATAAATGATTAATGTATTTTAACTTAGTTGAGAAACACAAGCTAAGTTCCGGTTGTGAATTAGGCGTAGTCCTCACACTTGAGTATTGTTAAAAAGAAAAAGTGGGGTGGTGCCGCACCCCGTCGGCACGGTTGGAAGACTACCAAGGGTTGGGGGCGTGACAGGTGGTATCAGAGCATACACACCGATTACAGGTGGAATGAAGCAGATATCCAGGTTAACAGAGGAGTGACTGTGGAGATAGATTCTTGCAGGGAAAGAGGTTGATGAAACACTCTAAGTGTGACATCAAGGACTTGGGTTGCAGGTGAAACTGGTGCATGGTCGAAACTTGGTTACAAAGGCAAAGGAGATTAGCGATCGCTGAATCACATGTTGGGTCTACTCATAGTCCCGTGGATACTTTTGACTTGATGCAGAGAGTTATAGAAAGAGTGGATTTCTTGGAAGCTCACTTTGAGGATAAGTTTGATCTTATTGTAGAGGAGCAAAAGACATTCTTAAAGGCAAAGGAGGAGCTCGATGAACTCCGAAATCAGCAAGAGTACACTGATTTGATGTGTACACAGCTTGAACATAAGCTCAAGGACGTGGAAGCTTCAAAGACTAGGGTCTAGCAGAGGTCATGAACTTGAAGAGAGCTCTTGAAGAAGGCAATGAGGCATGGCTCAGGTGGAGGAGTGTCGCATGTCAAGATCAAGGAACCAGATTCGTTCGATGGTACAAGAAGTGCAAAAACACTTGGTAACTTCTTGTGGGATATGGAGCAATACTTGGAGAGAGTGGGTCTATTCGATGAAGAGACCAAAGTCAAAGTTGCAACTCAATTCCTGACAAAAGATGCCAAGATGTGGTGGAGAAGAAGAATGGACCGGGTTACAAATGGGAGTGTTGTCGACATTACTTCTTGGGATGACATGAAAGGAGCCTTGCAGGCCCATTTTAGTCCTTAGGACGAAACTTGGGAAGCTAGGACAAAGATTAAATTCATAAAGCAGACCGAGAACCTTCAGACTTATCAAAGGGAATTTACAAGTGTTGTCCTTGAGTTACCTGACATGGCAAAGAAAGATAAGGTCTTCAACTTCATTATTGGATTGAAACCTTGGGCTCGCAATGAGGTGAAGAGACAAAGGATCAGGACACTTGAAGAAGCCTTTGCTGCAGTTGATAGGCTGGTTGAAAATTATGATGAGACTTCTGATGACAAGAAGAAGAAGTCCGATAAGTAGAAAGAAAAGAAGAAGGAAGAGACTTCGAAGTCTGATGATTCGAAGGGAAAGAAACCTTTGAAGTGTTGGATTTGTGCAGGGCCACATACAGTGAAGAACTGTCCCTCTAAACTGAAGTTGGTTACCAAAGCACAATCTAGTTCAAAGGGTGAAGGTGCTTCTGTTGGGATGATGCAGGTACTTAGTACTGCTGCTGCTACAGAGGTGCTCTCTCGGAAGGATCCCGAGAGGAATCAGTTGGAATATGTCCAGATGAAAGTGGGAGATGTTGACATACTCACTATGGTAGATAGTGGAGCTTCTCACAATTTCATGGGGGAAGATACTGCAAGGAAATTTGGGCTGAAGTATGTACCTATTAAGGCACATATGAAGACAGTGAACTCACCACTGAATGAAGTCTTAGGTGTGGCGGAAAAAGTGGACACCATGCTTGGTGATTGGACCGGGAAGGTGGACTTCACCATTGTGAGGATTGATGACTATGAGGCCGTACTTGGGATGGAATTTATGAAGCAATACGATGCGATGATTGTTCCACACTTGAAAAATTTGTATATCTATGATGGAAGGGAGGAGGTACCCATAGGTGTGCCTACCTTTGGGGTCACTAGGCCGAATCATGAAGTGGCAACTATGCAGGTGAGGAGTGATGGATATATGGAGGATGTGTGTAAGCGTTTGTCCAAGGTAGTCCTTAGTCATCAAATCACTTTCAGATAGCATCTTGGACTTGACAAGAAGGCTAGAAGTGATTGAGGATGAAGAGGATGAACCATACATGAGACAAGTGAGGACCGGGTGACCTACATGCAGAGATTGGAGGTTGAGGATCCTGATAGATGGATCGAACTGATTAGTGAGGGAGAGCCTACAAGCTCTCATCCCTCTACATCTTCTTATATCGACAAGAAGATGGGGCTCATTGTTAGCTGCTCATGACAATGAGTTCCCTAAGCATTGGAGCAGGTTATGATGGTGCAGGGATGGCTTGGCATCAAGCATCATGACATGTTGCAGATGGATGGAGTTTACTTCATGGACCTGAGCATGGATGATTCTGATGGAGTTCAGGATGTGACAGATGTTTTGGGAAATGACTGATGATGACATGGGGATGTTCACTCTCATTGTTTGGCCATGATGGTTGGACTGATCACCCGACTAGTTCAGACATGGGGTCACGAAGTGTACAGAGATGTGTTGACATTAGGAGGAGTATCATGACAGCTGAGCACTTGGAATGACATGGAGATATTGTGTTGATAAGGTCTCATAGCAGATGAGCACATGGGGCACATGATGGAGGAAGGTGTTTTGAGGCACTTGACTCGACACTTGATAAGTGTTCTCTTTTGAGCACTTGACGATTGATGACATGATGGAGGACACATTGTTGCAATGGAGATGCAGTTTGGTGATTGAAAGGATCAGCCTTTCATGGTGGATAGCATCATGGAGACATTGTAGTAGTTGGCTGAGGATCATGGACGTTGGTGACTTAGTGGCACTTAGTCACTTGGTGAAGGTATGATGGATGCTTGGAGTTGGGATGTTGTCGAGGACGACAACGACTTCAGGTGGAGGAGGATGTATCGCCCTCGGGGAGTCATCGCAAACGCGATGGGTGCACGATGGTTTGTGGCGCCCCGGGCACGCGTTGGGCGACCCGGGCGGGGGCGCACGGTGAGTCGGCAACCGAGCGGGCGCGTGTAGGCGCGCGTGCACGGTGGGTCGGGCGACCGGGCGGAGACATTGTGGACGAGCGCACGACGAGACGGATGACCGGGCGGGCGTAGGCACGTGCACACGGTGGAACGGGTGGTCGGGCGGAAGCGGTGAACAACGCATTGGCATGGTTGAACGGGCGCGGGTGAATGCCACCCGCCCGTCGGGCAAAGTGAACGGGCGTGGGCAGGGCGACCCGCCCACCATGGCAAACAGCAATGCGTTGGTGCGAAGTGTGGGCGCGCACGAAGGGCGGGCGTGCACGGGCAGCGTGCACGCCGGACAGCCAACCGAGTGGGCGACAACACGATAGAACTACGGTTATACAGCACGACGTACAGCGGATGGTTGCGGATAGCACGAGCTGCGGGCAAAGTATAACAACGACACGATATAACAGCGCACGCATTATGACATGGCCGCAAGCTTATACGCCATGGATGGTGGCGAAGTTAAGTTGCAGGCTGACTGTAAAAAAGTGGAAGTTGGGGTTTCGTGTGGAGACGGTTGTGGCGTCGGCCATGGGGCCACGCCCAACCAAACAACATGCTACCTCCCCTATATGTATACACCGAATGAATGGACTTGGCATCAATCAAGCAATCGGATCATCGATCAAACAATTCGGTGAGCTCGCATATCTTAGTGCGCATTCTTTCTACGCACAAGGTTTGCGCAACATGAGCGCATAGCTCATGTGCTATAGTGGAGGGCGCAAATCGGTCATGTGGTAGATGGTTGGAATGCGGTGGGTGGACGAATTGTGCAGAATTGTGCAGGTTTCTTGAGCGTCTTGGTGGCCAGTCGAAGGCACCTGCTCATGTGGGAATTGTTGCAGGCTCTCATATGTTGTAAAAAGAGACTAAGTGTGGCTTGATTCTGCAAGCACACCAGTCGGATGTAATATTGTAAAATTTTGATATTTTATATATATTCGGGCAGACTTTTCGGGAGTTGCCCCTCCCTTTATATCGTTGCAATTCTTGTTTATATTGCTGTTGATAATGATTAAGTATGGGCCATCATTGATATAAAGTATTAATGCATTTTAACTTAGTTGAGAAACACAAGCTAAGTTCCGGTTGTGAATTAGGCGTAGTCCTCACACTTGAGTATTGTTAAAAAGAAAAAGTGGGGTGGTGCCGCATCTTGCCGGCACGGTTGGAAGACTACCAAGGGTTGGGGGCGTGACAGCCAGGATAATGACAACAAGCATAAGGATAGACTATTATTCGCCTTAGTATGCTCCATGCACCAAAAATATTTTAGTAATATTGATTTAGTAAAATAGTTAATATAAACATAACCAAAAATAATGGCAGAGATGTCATTTGAGCTAGAGACACTGGGCCAAGAATAATTAAAAAACTCACTGGAATTCCCCAGGGGGTTTTAATGTTTTTCAAAAAATAGAGAACAGTGCAAACCGGTTACACGTTAAATAGAGGACAATCTAAACTGGTTACACGTTAAACAAAGAATAGTCTAAACTGGTCCGAGAGGCTTCCTGGTTCACACGAGGAGGTTGGACAAGGAGGTTGGGAAAGCTGCTAGTGATGAGTACAACCAACCAATTCCTCCCGTGCCAAGCTGCAAAAACACAAAAAATGTCATTAAAAATTCCAATAAAACCTGTAAATATAAAATTTAAATTACAAAAAACTAGAATTAATTTATCTCACAGTGCTCGGCGAGGCTTCAACTCAAACCAAGCTCACAACGCTCAACAGGGCTTCAGCGCAAATCAACAGACCTCATAGCATTGGACAACACAATTAAAAATCAATAGGCATCACAGTGCATGAAAAATCAACAGTATCGATAAGTTCGCGGCAGGGTCTGGCCCATTGTATATATAAAATGTTTTTCGGCTAAATAAATAATTTGACAGAACGTTGTATATACAAAACGTTTTTTTTCAGCGAACTCAGTTATTCGACCGAATTATTGGTTCAATCGAACTATTTTTTCTACGATTTTTCAATTCTGGGAAAAATTCCATTTAATGGTTCGTGTTAGTCTAAACGACAAAAAGTTTGGCAGAACGTTAGTAAAATAGTTCGGCCGAAAATAAAAAAAATTGTTTGGCCAAAAAATTGCTAATTTGAAATTTTGAAAAGCGTTTCTCAGAAAAATGTAGCCCAACTTCACGTTAACCCTTGAGAGACCAATCAATCTAAAACCCTTCACACCATTAGAATATCCCATTAAGATGCATATGATGCTTTGAGGATCTACTGCTTTCTTCTTTTTAGAGGTAAGTGGGCCAATGCATGTGATCCAAGTATTTAGAAGTGGGTGACTTCTCACGTGTTGCTACTCCATGCATCAAAGGGAGTCTAATCCTTAAAAGATTTGTGAGGATATCCATTTTGAATGTAGTTAACACAGTTATCTGCCTCATCACATAGCTTCGAAGGAAGAGACCTTGCATGCAACATGTAAGTGGTCATCTCTTTCAGGATCTATTCTTTCGTTTGCCTACTCCATTTTGCTACATAGTGTATGGTATTGAATATTGTAGCTATATACCAATCTCTAAACAAAGATATAGATCATCAAATTTAGTATTGATTGTCATAGAAAAACTCGGTGACTTACAAAAATGCAATAAGAAAAGTGTTGAAGACTTTTCACATGCAATTCTTCCGTTATCGCCTGCAACTTTGAACCTAGTACCGAACATAGCAAAGGTAGGTCGAACGCAATCCATGAGCTTTCCATCACTGAGGTTTCTCTCTTTTCCCCTAGCTACTCATTTTTTCCACAAATTCGTCATCTCACAATCCATTCCTTCCATACACTAACAAAAAAAACACAAAGCTTGCCCGGGAAAAAAGAGAATAGAGACAAGCTTGAGATAAAGAAAAAATTAATTAGAATGAGTAATTAATTTATAACATATTTATAGAGATTTGAACTCACGGAGTTAAGGAAACAAACAATTCACTAAACTATTTGAACTAAAATATTTTGGCACATTAACCCAAATCTGAACTAAAATATTTTGACACATTAACCCAAATATTAATCAATATTTAAAGTATTAACGATAACATGATAAAAAATAAAAATAAAAGAGTTACATAATCCAAAAATGAAGTCACGAAAGCCAAACAGCATTTAAAAAATAATAACAGTAATTAGCACAGTTATCCATTTAATTAGAATGAGTAATTAATTTATAACATTAACTGTTTCTGCGTAATTACATTAATGAGGTAATTTCCGTTTGATTAATTACTTTTATAGCATTAAGTGTTGGTCGCGGTGCTATCTTTTAGCGCGTATTCACATTAATTATGCAAGATTCGGATTGATTAATTATTTCTGTACGATTATAGGTTGGTCGTGGGCTAACCTTTTCCGCTTTTTCACATTAATTACGTAGTTTCGCTGAACGAACTCACGCGCTGCTTTTCTAATGGCGCGTTAAATGAAAGCTACAGCCTACGGCCCACCCCTTTCAAATTCACGGCACGCAGCATGGCAGCCAACATCGGGCATCGTGGAAATCACGACTCCACGAAATTTTTATCCTAAATATATCGTTAGAAGGGGTTGTGCTGTCAATTTTGGGGGAGGTTCGGCGAATGAACACACCGAGTTTCCTCTCTTAACGTTACGCGTTAAATGAATGTTACACTGCAACACCTTTAAATTCACACCACAGCTAACATAAGACGTAGAAATCACACCTCGACATTTAGTTTGAGAGATTAATTTTCTGAATTGCGTGCTCTGCAAGCATTCTTGTTTATTAAACGCACTCTAGATTGCATATTATTGTAGTTTGCTAAGAGTTTCACTTAGGGTTTGGTGCAGATTGGGATTTTCATTTCAAGATTGTTTTCGATCCATTCTGTGAAATGGTGATTACCAAGATGACGGCGACAGGTGATATGCAGTGGATGAGAGTCGCCCCTCCGCAGAAGCTGTGTGTGAGGAAACGACGGCCTTTCGAGAAAAAGCTGATGCCGATTGCGGAAGAGCGCAGTCTCAGCAACGGCGAGCTCATGGATGGCCTTCACTCTGCTTTTCCCGCGGTCTGTACCTTAACATAAGATTGGTGTCGGCAGAGTGTTGAAAGTTTTGTTCGCGCATTCCGAAATCTTCAGATCACAAAGTTATTTGTGGGAATCGATACCGAATCCGTATTGTCCATATGCTGTACCGATTTCAGTTTGTACTGTATAAAGGAAAAATGATTTCTCATCTGAAAATTATTTTTTTATTCGTCATATGCCATGCAAAGTTCAGATATATATGTTTTAATATTTCGTAATAAAATTGGATTTCACAGGAAAGAAAACGTGGAAAAAGGAGTGGATTGGCAATTTTTGCTTTTTGATTTTTTTTTTTTTTCCATAATCTGATGGATTCTGTGCATTCCCCTTCGTTAATGTTCTGAAAACCGTAACATATTCTTCGGTAGGCATTGTCCATTCTCTTTTCAAGGCCTAGTGCATCTTTTCATCTGAAACTGTAACCTCATAATTTGTTGAAATTATAATTTCACTGCGCGCGGGGCCAGCATTTAACGCACGCCAAAACCACTGAAGCAAACCAGGAAACCGGCGGTAATCCATCGCACTACCCTTCAGCGTAAAGTGGTTTCCGTACGAAGGGGCTCCGATGCATTTTGGAGGAAGCACGTGGATTGGCATGACATCATCCTCAAACACTTTTCAGACAATAAAAGTCAGGCAAAAGCCTCCACCGATCAAAGGAAATGTTCTCCGCCGTCCGATCGCGAGGAAGGTGCATACGGGGTGTGGTCAAATTAAATAATGTGTAGAGTAAAGTTCGGTCAGAACACCCCATCCGATTGTACCAGATCTGCTCCAAGTTTGCTCACCGTCAGATCAAGGTCAAACTGGGTACACTGTGCAGGACATGGAGAATGCGTAAAGCTTTCTTTTTCACCAGTAAATTAATTTACTAAGTACCTTCGCCATGCTGAGAATTAAATGGGATTGGTAGATATAAATGAGGTATTTAATTTTATTGTTTTTTTTGGTTATGTAACTCGTTGACTATATGTTATTTTTTTTGGTTTTAAAAAAAACACAGCGAGGCCCCGTAGCGCGACAAAAAAAAGGGAAGAACGCACAAATGTGTGCATGAATAATTTTTTTGGTTTGAAATGTTTAGTGAGGAAAATGGTAAAAACGCAGTAGCGTAAAAATCCTTTCTTTTTGTAATGTAAGAAATGCATAGAATGCACAGCAGTGCAGGGGGAGAAGTGAATGAAGAAAACCAGGGGTAGTTTTGTTTCAAAACCATGAATTGTTTCACACAGCAGTGAAAAGGTAAAACTGTAAATCCCTGTAATTTTTGTTTTTCACAAAGCAGTGAATGTAAATGAAATTTTTACATACAGTGGTGTAAAATTTCAAAGGAGACAGAGTAATTTCTTTTGTAATGTTTTGGTGAATCCCTTTGAGTGAAAGAGGATGAATATGTCTCAGTAAATTCTCAGGTGAAAACAGAGTTATGGTTGAATGTTGTTTTTGGTAAATCCCTCTCAACAAAGAGGATGAATATGTATTAGTGTTTTTATTTTAATGAATGGAAATCTTTATGGTGGTGAAATACTCTGTTCAGTGAATTTTTTAAAGCCTCCCTGTGCACAAAAGATCCTGGAATAGAGAAATAAAACAGAGCATTGCCTCTGTGTGCATAATGTTTGGTTTTGGTATTTTCCCATTCCAAAAATACCCAACATAATTTATATCTTTTGCCATAAAACTGGTAAAAATTTAATGAAAATGTCATTTAGTATCTAAAACTGCAATTTCATAATAAAATGTCTAATTTAATTTATGGATAATTAAATCTATTTATATCTCACAATTCCATTGAATGCAATTTCAAATTTCAACAATCGACTACACGTTTCCAACGATTTTAAATTCACCAAATTTCAGGAGAGAGAGCCGAAAGTGAAGCCATATGACAGAACCGCCCCATATACCATGCCTTGGTTAAGTCAAAGTGAGGCCGTAGAAGATTTCTTCCCCATACCCTGGTCTCTCTTTATCTTCCTTAGTCCTTGTATCTCTTCCTCTCTCAACCTCCTTACTTACCCAAACCCATCTCAACCATTTCACTCTCAACCTCCTTACTTACCCAAACCCATCTCAACCATTTCTCATGTTAAAGTTTGTAGCTACAGGAATATGTGCACATTTCCAACATTAGAAACCGCACATGTAAACCCATCTCAACCATTTCACTCTCAACCTCCTTACTTACCCAAACCCATCTCAACCATTTCTCATGTTAAAATTTGTAGCTACAGGAATATGTGCACATTTCCAACATTAGAAATCGCACATGTTTTGGTGCTAGGAATACATGCATTTTTATACTAAGAATACACACATGTTAAGGAAGGCAGGAGTTATTTATTTATTTATTTATTTTTTTAAGGAATTTTATGTGCACAGTGACTTGGTTGGGTTGTTTCAATTATATATTTGGGGTTATAAATTTAGTGATTTAGATAGTATATACATGAAAATATTAATATCAATTTTTTAGAAAACAAAAATATATATATATATATATATATATATATATATTTTGAGACTATTTTTATATAAATTAAATTAACTGTATATATCAATAATAAAATAATTATATTAATTAATAATCTTAATCTTGACACATAAGAATATAAATAAACACCTAAGCTGCAGTTTAGAGGCTGTGGAATATTCTTTCCCCAAACTGCATTTTACACGGGCGAGGTCTTGAGGGATAGTTTACAGAGACTTGCCCATACGGTTGATCGGGATTTGAATGTCCAATAACATATTTCACAAAATTTTTAGATCACGTCATTGCCAATCAAGGTAATTTTGGAAATAAAATCATTATATTTTTAGTTATATAAATAAATTATATTAAGTTCATGAGGATGCATTTTTAGTTATATAAATAAATTATATTTTTTTGTTACACTAAGAGAGTTTATAAGACTAGATGTATTTTGGATCATTTACATGTTCCGTATATAATACATTATAATAGTTCTTTCCTCTTATCTTTCTATACAAAACCATAAAAAAAATGTAACAAAATTTTAAAAAAGATTAAAGATTTTGGAGGAAACTTTTTTTTAATTTATAATAATTTTATAAATAGTTTTTATTCAAATTTATAATTACTTTATATAAATAGTCCTTATAAAATTTTAGATTTTCGAAACAAAAAAAAAATTATACCTAAAAAATCTAATTTAAAGAAAATATGGAAATTAAGGCAATTGAAAATATTAACTCAAAAAGATTTAGTGGATACTTTTAAATTCATTAAAACATAGAAGACAATTTTTTATTTTTTTAAATGGTTTGAAAAATATTCTGGCAGGAAGAATGTTCAAATGTTGTTTTTATGGATGAAATAAATTCACACCAATAAAATATCCATGGAACAACCCAAAATTTTAAATTAACAAATATAACTTAAATTTACTAAAAAAATTATTTATTTTTTATTTTTTTTAAATCGGATAAAAACTTCCACAGTTCTCTAAACAAATTTGAAATCTCTTTAAACTATAGTTATATAATCTCATATATTAAATTCAGATCTATAATATCATATATTCTCACTACATTCACAATTGATGTTGTTGCTATTAATTACATACAGTTCTGGGTTCCAAAATGACGGGGTTTCACAATTTTACCAGAGGAACTTGAGCATGAATAATAAGAGAAATTTTTTGCTTTGTTTTCAGTGTTCTTACAAAAAAATTTAACATGATACAAGTTCATATCCCCATGCTGTAATTCGGTACAATTCTAGCTTTTCCTAGATATGGAACATCCAATTCCGTAGCGATTCTTTAAAAAAAAAAAACACCCTCGGCCACTTGCAAAAGTAGAAAAAAATTCAAGACGTTTCAGACGCAGATCTTCCATTATCGCCCTCAGCTTTGAAGCCACAGAGCGCAGGAAAAGCTTGTTGAAGGCCATCCATGAGCTCGCCATTGCTGAGACTCCTCTCTTCTGCGATAGCGGGCAGTTTTTTGCCAGAAGGTCGCCGTCTCACCACGTATTCCTTCCGGTAAGGAGCAATTTCCATCCACTGCACTTTGCCCGCTGCAACCGTTTTCGGAATCGCCATTATTGAAGTCTTCCGGGAGAAAACAATTTTCCAATCAAATCCTTACGGTGTACTGCTCTGCAGAGGCGACACAAAATTGGGTTAAATTGGAGAAAATGTCTTCCAAATAACGCAGATGTAAACTGTAATTTGGTAAGACGGATCCTTCAACTGAGATTTCCACGACTCCTTGCGATGGGTGTGCTGTGATTTTAAAGAGGGCGTGGTCGCATTCATTCTAGAGAAATCAAAGTTACTCCGATAAGTTCGCTGTATCTTCTTGCATTGACGGGTAGAGTGCACATGGAAGTTTCTGAGTGAAATATATAAATATTTCGCTTCGAGATGGGGGCAATTTTCTGTCTTATGAATTTTTGGATGCGACTTATGAGTCAAACAGAACAGTCAATAAGTACTTTTGTGAATGCTGGTTCGAGTGTTAATTTCTGCATAATTTTGGTAGAAGTTTTGTAAAAACTTCCGGAAATTTGTATTATAGCAGCAAAATTTTAGTATTTTGGGTGCTGTAGGGACTGAATCTATTTTTATGATTAAAAAAAGGTTTGAGAAATCTGTATTATAGTAGTGAAATTTTAGTATTTTGAGTGTTTCAAAAAATTAAATTATTTTCCACTATTAAAAAATGATTTAAATATTATTATAATTAGATTAAAAAAAAAACTTTTAAAATTTATTTTAAGCCAGAAATTATAGCCTAAATCCACAACACCTTTGATTTCTATGGCTGAATACTTATTATTATAACTCTGCCAAGGCATGTACAGGGATGCTTCTTAATATTACTCTCTTCCAAGGCAGTATTGAGTGGAACTTATTAGTCAAGTACAAGAGCCAAAAAGTGTTGTTTGGTTTCTATGGCTTTGATGCTTTCTTATTATTAGTTTATAACGAGTAGGGAAAGAGTGATTTATTAATAATTATTCTTTATAAATCAATTTTATTATTATTATTATTAATTTTTAAATATTTTTATTATGTATTTATTAATGGTTTGGGCTTACATCAATCACATTTATTAAAATAATAAAATAATTAAGATTATTATTACTTGATTTAAATTTTTGTGATCGACCAACCATTTATGATATGATTAATTGAGAAGGCATTATCAAATTATTATTGTTAATTAATATTATTATTACTATGGATTAATATTATATTAATTAATATAAATTTATAAAATAATAATAATAATTTTATCAATATATATTTATGAATGGTAGATAGAAATAAAGTCTCAATGTATATCAACAATATTAATATTTTTAATATTGTTGTGTTAGTGATTAATTCATGGCAATTTAATTTCGAAAAATAAATATTTATTTTTCAATATAATACAAAAAATTATTTTCTAAATATCAGATTGGATTATAATTTGAAAGTTTCATTGTAGTGTTTGCACAATATAATAATGTAGATAATCTTCTCACATATGTTATACTATAATTTATTAATATGGTTACAATATTCATGATTTTAATGTTTATGTAGTGGCTTTTTATTTTTAAGCTTGGTGAAAAAATCATCTAAAAATAAAATCATTAACATTACTTCATATTAACGCAATACATATATTATGAGATACTTCTGACTATAATTTAAACAAGCCTTTGCAAAAAATAAATAAAACCATATAAATAAATATATTTACTATCAATTATTTGTCACTATTATTTAAATTTTCAAAAATGAAATTATAAATATATAAAATTTTAAACCAATCTTTATGAACCGGTAATTAATATATACACTTCACATATCAATTCATTCATTAGTTTCTTAAGAGTAACTCATGTAAATTATAATTTTTTCCAAAACCTAATTTTTAATTTGAGTAACATAAACTAAACTAAACTGCCATAATATGACACTTATTAATTGAACGAAAAAAGGAAAAGCTTAAACTCTATTTTAAGTTACATAAAAATATTAAAAAAATATCAAGGCATGTTGAAGCGTATTACGTTATAGGAAGGAGATTGTTTAAATAAAGTATCTCTTTGATTTTTATTTCATTTCTATGTTTTTATTTTACCTTCACGGAAGGGTCGTGGTGCTAGCCGTTTCCGCGTATTCACATTAATTAAGTAGTTTCAGCGATCTCACAGATAACTATAATCCCGTTGCCTTCCTTTCCAATGGCGCGTTAAATGAAAGCTACTCACCTCTCACTTCAAATTCACATTCACAGCAATGACGCGTTAAATGAAACTCACTATCACTTCAATTTCACATTCACAGCAATAACGCGTTAAATGAAACTCACCGTCACTTCAAATTCACATTCACAGCACAGTGCATTCCGGCCAAAATCGCGCGGTGTGGAAATCATGACTTGAGGATTTTTTTCTTGTAAACATGTCATTAGAAGATTCGAGAGAGGGGTTGTGGTGTCAAATTAGGGAGGTTCGGCGAACGAACACACCAAGTTTCCTTCTCTTTGCTTCACGCGTTAAATGAAAGTTACAGTGCAACACTTTTAAATTCACAGCACATCCAACATAGGCCGTAGTGAAATCATACGTCGAAATTTCCTTTGAGAGATAATTTTTCTGAATTCATTGTCTGCAATAAGTATTCGTGTTTATTAAACGCAATACAGTTAGCTTAGTATTGCAGTTTGCCAAGAGTTTTCCTTTCGATTTGTGGGGATTTTCATTTCAAGATAGTTTTTGGCCGATTAATGGCGATTACCAAGATGACGGCAAAAGCTGATATGGAATGGATGGAAGTCGCCCCTCCGCAGAAGCTGTCTGTGAGGGGACGGCTGCCTTTCGAGAAAAAGCTGCTGCCGATAGCAGAAGAGCGCAGTCTCACTAACGGGGAGCTCATGGATGGCCTTACCTCTGCTTTTTCTGCGGTCTGTAGCTTCGAAGATGAAGGCGATAATGGAAGATTTGCGTCGGCAGAGTGTTGAAAATTGTGTTCGGGCATTTTGAAATTTTTAAATCACAAAGTTGTTTGTGGGAATCGATACCTGATTTGTGCAGTCTCTATGCTGTACCAATTTCAGTTTGTATTTTATATCAAAGAATGAAATTATTTCTCTGCTGAAAGTCTTTTATTAGTCAAATGCACTGCAAGTTCAGATCTATATATGTTTTAACATTTCCGAACGAAATTGGATTTCAAAGGAAAGACAAAGCGGAAAAAGGAGTGGATTGGCATTTTTTTTTCCTTTTCGTTTTTAGAGTTCTTTTTTTTCTTCCCAAAATCTTATGGATTCTGTGTCTTCCCTTTTCTCGAATTTCTTAAACCCGCGACATATTCTTCGGGAGGCCTCAAAAATCTTCAATGGATTGGGTCGGGGGTGTCGAATAGCTGAATTCATTCTGCTTTCCTTTTCATCGGAAACTGTAACCTCATATATCTAAAACTGTAATTCCGTTATATTTACATCCTCCACCATAAAAATGGTAAGAATTTAATTTACCTCATCTGATAAAGTAATTTAATATTTAAAAATTTGATAAAATAATCTAATGTTTAAAAATTTAATTTAATTTAATGGTAAGAATTTACATAATTTCATGAAGTAATTTAATATTTCAATTTAGCTTTATGTATTCTATAATAATTTAATATTCAATTTAACTTTGTGTAATCTATATCTTCATTTCGAGAAATGAACTAATTTAATATTTCAATTTAGCTCTATCAAATCTATATTTTGATTTTGAGAAATTTTTGGGTGATAATCACATCACAACTTATTGGTGGGAGGTGTTAAACTATTCCCGAACAAAGACAATTAATTCTAATAATTAGAATGTAGTGATTAATTTTGAGTGTATTTATTAATAAGAGATATTTTACTAAACTAAATTAAATTCGCAAAAACAAAAAAAATCAACTAAAGGGTCAAAGTTAACTAACAAAGAATCAAGGGAATAAAAAAGAATGAGAATTAACAATTAACCAAAGGGGAGAAATCAAGATAAATGATAAATTAACTGAAGAGGAGAAATCAAGATAAATTAATAACAACCAAAACAAATTTCAAAACTCAAGTTTCATAAAAATATAACAAAGAATATATCAATTTTTTATAAAAAAATAATAATAAAAATAATAGAATAAAAATTGATACCTACATAAATAAATGAATAATCAATGAAAATGAAATAAAAATGTTAAGAGGAAAGGACAAAGACCCAACCACTACTAATTTTCTAGCCATCATCTCTTTTTAGATTACTTGGTCTTCTTTCAATCTCTATGGTTTTCTAATCCAAATTTAAATAGGAATGCAAAAAAGTACAAATATAACCATAAATATAGAGATGCAGTGGAAATAACACTTCATTTCATTAATATTAGATACTGAAATATGCTGACAAACATAATGGAAATGAGACTAGCTCAGACGATGGTAGCTTATCTATGAAAAGAGATGTGGCAACTACATGCCTTTGAACTGTGTTACAATGAGGTTTGAGGGCCTATTTATTATTGAGAAATACTGGAAAACCCCAAACATCCAAAAACCTAACCCTGGATATGAAGCACCAAACTATGAGCCCCATTGAGGTAAATTGGTATATCAACTTCTTGAGGTCGTAACTTTGGCATACGATCTCCATTTGACGCACACGATACCTCGTAATAAAAATATATCCAAGGACTACAACTACTAACAAGAAATATCAAGATGAAAGTTAAACATCAACGCTAGTGATTTTCCATAAAAAACGTTGTTTAGGACCCCAAAATGGCTCTGGAAGTTCACCATATGAAAAACTGCTAAAAATAGTAATTTGTGCTACAATTAAGGAAATTGAAAAACTAAAAGAACAATGGTGGGGGTCCAAATGGAATAAGCAAGTTGCCACCAATATCCACTTGGATCACCTCCCTAAACTTTCAGTGATGAAAATGATCAATCCTTGCATTGACTTGAGCCTCTTCAATGCATATGTGATGTTTCGTCTTATTTGCATGTTCTGTCAAAGTTGAAGAGAGGGTCCTCCCATGCTTGATGTTGGTTGCATGCTCACGAATCCTTTGATTTAATGAGTGGTCAGCTTCACTAATATAGGTTGTTTTGCAAGAACATGGGATAACATAAACATGTTTAATATCCTTGGGGTCCACTGGGTCTTTTATAGATTTTAAGGAGCTTCGAATGATGTTTAGAGGCCTAAAGGTTGAGGTAACCTTATGTTTCTTTAGGATCCTCACAATCATGTCAATGGTCCCTTGGATAAAAGGAAGATGCACCCCTGAAATCCAGTCTCTGGGGCCTTTTTTAATCATCGAACCTTTGCTAGTTTTAAGGAAATCTTTAAGACCTTGGCGCCTACTATATCCATTATTATTGAAAACATTAAGGAGATGTGTTTTCTCATTTGTAAGATGGTTTTCGTTAGAAATTGTCAGTGCATAAGTAACTATAGTGTTGAGAACACCTGACTTTTAAACAGGGAAATGATGGGACTTGGCATGAAGACATTACTCAGTATAACTTTTTTCTTTTCTTTTTTCCCACGTGATCTGAAAAAGTAATTTAATATTCAAATATAAAAATTAAAATAATGTTTTTTTAATATTTAAAAATCAATTTATAAATAAAAAGTTTGTAGTTTGATTTATAGATATTTGATTATGAGAATGGAAAATTAGAGCTGTATAATTTGTAAAATTTAAATATTAATTTTTTGAAAGTTTAAATTTATTAGTTTTTTAAATTAAAAAAATACAAATTTTCAAAATAAAAAATTATGGCATAAAATTCATGAAAAAAACTGAAATATCTATTTATTATACTGCATCATATTAATTTTAGTGTTTTGAATCACTGAGCTTTGAGAATTATATTTTCAACAACTGACTGCACCTTTTGAACAATTTTAAATTCACCACACTTCATGAGAGATCGTTGAAGATGAATAAGCATATACATCATTGTTTATTGAGCGAAAAATTTGCCCGGACAACAAAAAATGTTGGAACAACAATTGTTTTTCCAAAAGATCTCGTAGTATGAGTATTTGAATCATGTTTCTAATGGTGGAAATGGAATTAACACCCTAAAAAAAACCAAGTACCTAAAATCTTGAATTTTGACAGTAGTAACCTGGATTTACAAAAACTCCTATCAAATTTTATAAAAAAATTTACAGAAATTTCCTACTACCAAATTTGAATGCTAGTTAGACGACGACAACACAAACCACGCCTGCTAGGATTTCTAACATTTATTTCGTTGTGTAAATTCAAGGTCCTTTTACCTTACACGGGTCATTCCCGCTAGCTATGCTTATATTGAACTAATTTAATGTGCTTAGATGGCCATTGTACATTGATTTGTGTTCTCTACAGCAAAATAAAACATCTTGTTAATATAATTTGAGCACCAAGCCATAGAGAAAAGGCCAATTAATGAAGGCTTTAACAACAAAACAGAGCGAATATTAGTGGTCCCTAGGTTTTTTCTTTGGCGGTGTATTTATAGAATATGGTAAAATTGTTTGTCCATAACATCACATGATTAAAGTCGTGATGGGTATTAGAGTACACTATAGTAGATGATACCAGTTGATGGGTATTAGTGTAGATAAAAATAGAACAAAAATATCACATAAACAACCAGAGACAACATAAGACAACACAAATAGGAAGAACACATTAAAGAGAGAAAAAACAACAATGGATAACAAAAATCACAAGACAACACAAATAGGAAGAACACATTAAAGAGAGAAAAAACAACAATGGAGAACAAAAATCACAAACTTCTATTATATTGCAAGCCTTCCCTTGCTTGAATGCTCAGGCTGAGGAAAATTACAAATTTATAGAAGGTGGACAGAACTCTAGAATTCTCTACATGTGTTTTTCATGAGTTACATAGTGATTTGTAGAAGTCAAGGGCGGTGGAGTTGGTTGGTGTTAGTGTGGACCATGTCGTTAGAAGGTTAGTGGAGGTTGGCATCCACGTGGTTTTGTTGGCTTCATACTAAACATTCTCCTACTTGAAGCCAAATGAAGTGTCCTGAATCTAGCCACACCGAGTCCTACCATGCTTCTACATAACTCATGTTTATTTCTTGGAAGAATCTTAGTGAGCATATCAACATGGCTTTTATGTGTATGGATATTTTCCAAGGATAATAGTCCTTCCTCCAACACATGTTAGATCCAATCGTACCTTAAGTCAATGTGCTTGGTTTTTTAATGAAATACTTGGTTTTTTGCCAAGCGAATGACCCTCTGACTATCACAATATAGCACATACCTTTCCTGCTTTATTGCTATATCTCCTAGGAATCATTGCATCCATAAAATATTTTACAAGATTTTGTTGGAGCTACGTACTCTACCTTTGTTGTAGAGAGTGCTACTATTCTTTGTATTGTTGACATCCAAGATACCACTACACCTGTAAATGTATACAAATAACCTATAGTGGACTTTCTAGTGTCCATATCTATAATTATATCTACATCTGTAAATCCTTCAAGCACAATTTTATTATGACAAAAACATAAAAAATAATGATTAGTACCCTTGAGATACCTCAAAATCCATTTTAGTATTTGTCCATGTCATTTGCTTGGATTAGAAAGGAACTTGCTCACATCTCCCACTGAATATGCAATGTATAGTTGTGTACATACCATGGCATACATCAAGCTACCAACTATTGAAGCATAAGGAATCTTCACCATTTCTTCCTTCTTCTTCTCATCACTAGGACATAACTTAGTACTCGACTTAAAATGGGTTGCAAGGTGTAATTTCCCTTCGTAAACTATTTTGGAACATGATTTATTTCTACATTTCAGGGCCAATTTTGGAGGAGATGGGGCTCATTCAATTTTATTAAGAGACTTAGGAGTTAGAAGTAAGTTATTTTGGTTTTGTTCAAACAAGGAAAATAAGTACTTCCTAAGCCAATAGTTCGAATTGCATGAAAGGGGAAAATCGATGGTTTAGTGACGAACCCACGAAGGACGAAAAATGGAGGGAAAAAGTGCTCCATTAAATATATATAAGGAAGGTAGCTCTCCTCATTTCATTCGTCTTATTGGAGTATATCGATTTGTCTTTGGTTGCCCGAGCTGCTTAGTCGAGTCAGTGGCTGTTTGGCACGAGTTCTTCACGCGAAGAGCTCACCCTTTCTTCAGGGGACTTCAAGTGCCACCCTAGGAAGGTTTTTCTTCATTTATTTAGGAGGAGGACCTCATTGTGATTTCCAATGATTGCATTCATCTCTAGGTGGTGCGTATTACTAGAGGGCGCAGTGGAGAGGAGGTTGATTTCGCTTGTGGTGTCTTGTAGTGGATTTTGCATGAGAGATTTTACAGAGAGGAGGAATTGGAAGATTGTGGTCATTTGGGAGAATTTTGGAGGTGGAGGAGTGTGCTACCTTTCAGGGTGACTTTCGCACTTCTTGGGCGAGCGCAAAGGTAGCACTCGGTGCTCATGTGGAGGGAAAAGTATCAATATTTGAGGCTGAAATTCACTGTGGAAGTTAAGGGAAATATTTGGAGAGGTGATTGGTGCATTTTTGGAACTTGGAGGAGGATTTCGTTGGTGTTCTATGCAGGCCGTATTCCTTGAGCAGTTTGGAGGGTGTAGGGCCTCTTGGAGGCATAATTTGGAAGTTAAACATTTGGCCAAACTATTTCTAGGTTTTTCTGGGTTTTTGACAAATATCCCAGATATAAAGTTTCAGATTTTTCCAAGAATCAAAAGTGGGGTTTCCAGCCATATCTTTGCAGTAGAAAATTCAGAATTGCTGGGAATTGCACAGTGCCTTTGGGGGTCGATTTTGGGAGGTCAATATTGGGCCAAACCATTTCTAGGTTTTTTTGTGTTTTGGTCAAGGAGATTGGGAATGCATTTGTAGAATTTTCCAAGCAGCATAAGTGGCATTTATGTGTAGGTCATGTGCTAACTTTTTTCGCATATTCACATTAATTACGTAGTTTCACTTTCTGAATGAACTCACACGCTTCTTTTCTAATGGCGCGCTAAATGAAATCTATGCCCCACCCCTTTCAAATTCACGGCACAATGCATGACAACCAACATCGAGCATCATGACTTTTCTATTGTAAATATATCGTTAGAAGCTTCGAGAGAGGGGTTGTGCTGTCAATTTGGGGGGAGGTTCTGCGAATGAACACACCCAGTTTCCTCTCTTAGCTTTATGCATTAAATCAATGCTACACTGGAACACTTTTAAATTCACAACACAGGTAACATAAGACGTTGTAGAAATCACACCTCGACATTTAGTTTGAGAGATAAATTTTTTGAATTGCATGCTCTACAAGAATCCTTGTTTATTAAACACACTCTAAACTGCATATTATTGTAGTTTGCTAAGAGTTTACCTTAAGGTTTGGTGCAGATTGGGATTTTCATTTCAATATTGTTTTCTACCCATTCTGTTAAATGGTGATTACCAAGATGATGACGACAGGTGATATGAAGTGATTGGAAGTCGACCCTCAGCAGAAGTTGTGTGTGAGGGGACGATAGCCCTTTGAGAAATTTTTGCTCCCGATTACGGAAGGTCGCAGTCTCAGCAACGACGAGCTCATGGATGGCCTTTGGTCTTCTTTTCCCGCAGTCTATACCTTCAAATCAGAGACAGATAATATAATATTGGTGTCGGTAGAGTGTTGAAATTTTTGTTCGTTCATTTTGAAATCTTCAGATCACAAAGTTATTTTTGGGAATCGATACAGGATTCAGATGGTCCATATGCCGTACCAATTTCAATTTCCATTGTTTAAAGCAAAAAATATTTCTCCTCTGAATTTTTTTTTCGTCATACGCGTTGCAAGTTCATATCTATATGTTTTAATATTTTGTAATGAAATTGGATTTCACAAGAAAGAAAACGTGGAAAAAGGAGTGGATTGGCAATTTTTGCTTTTCGTCTTTCAATTTTTTTCCTTTTTTTCCATAATATAATGGATTCTGTGCCTTCCCCTTCGTACATGTTCTGAAACCCGTCACATATTCTTCGAGAGACATTTTCCCTTCTTTGTTCAAGGTCTCAGAAATCTTTTGATCTCAAACTGTAACCTCATAATTTCTATCTAAAACTATAATTTATATCTTTTTCCATAAAAATGGTAAGAATTTGATGAAAAAGTAATTTAGTATCTCATTGATCAAATCAGAGAGAAATCAAATCTCATTGATCAAACTGCTTGGACAACCAATACATTATATAGGCACACATAGGCAGCTTTTAGGATAATCTAGATCCAAATGATTCGAATCACCAACTCACAACACAAACTATGAAGACACAACTCATGACAGATAGGCTCAAATACTAACTACGAGAACATAATTCATCAACTCTATCTGGACATATCATTTCTACATTATTCCAACATCCCCTCTTAATGGAGAAATGGATTTTCAGCAATGCCTAGTTGTTGTCTACATATTTCAATGTTCATCTTTCCAAGAGGCTTGGTAAAGATGTCAGCTACATTCTCACTTGTATTACAATACACTAAATGACTTCAATATGTTTAGTTCTTGCATGATAAATTGGATTATTTGCCAGCTTCATGGAACTCTAGTTGTCACATTTGATGCTTGTTGGTCCTCTTTGCTTTTCTCCAACATCTTCAAGAATCCTCCTTAACCAAATAGCTTCACAAGTTTCATTGGTCAAGGCTTTGTATTCAGCTTCTGTGGATGACAAAGAAACATTTGGTTGTTTCTTCCTGCTCCATGATACAACCCCCGATCCTAAATTGAATGCATAACTCGAGGTTGATCTTCTATCGTCGGAATCTCTAGCCCAATCTGAATTAGAAAAACCTGCCAACTCAACATCAGATTCATCAGTATACAAAATACCAAAATAAAGTGTTCCCTTCAGATATCGAAGGACTTTCTTTGCTGCTTTCCAATGGCTTTCACAAGGCTTAGCCATAAATTGACTAAGGATGCTGACAGAATATGCTATATCTAGCCTGGTAGTGGTGAGTTAGTTTAAACTTCCCACCAATTGATGATACAAATTTCCATTCACTTCTTTAGATCCATCATCATTATACAATTTGGTATTCTGTTCCAAAGGAGTAGACATTGGATTGCATTCAAACATACGAAATCTTTCAACGATTGTATTTTCATATTTGTTTGTGATGATTGTCTTACTAGATTCCCTCCAAATTTCAAGACCCAAACAATAATGCAATTCACCAAGATCCTTCATTTCAAATACATATGACAACCAAATTTTAATTTCTTCAATCAACCTATGTGCATTTCTTCTTATGATAAGATCATCAACATACAAAGATATCAAGGAAATATTCCCATCTTCATCTCTCTTGATGTAGAAGTTAGCATCATTTTTTCTTCTGACAAAACCTTTGCCATAAAAGAAAGAATCAAATTTCACATACCAAGATCTTCATTCTTTTTTCAAACCATACAAAGCTTTCATTAACCTACAAATAAGATGTTCTTATCCCTGTTTTACAAACCCTTCAGGCTGAACCAAATACACTTCTTCTTTTAATTCACCATACAAGAAAGCATATTTGACATCTCACTGATGCATTTTCCAATTTTGTGTTGTAGCTAATGCAATCATGATTCTAACTGTATTGAGTTTAGCTATAGGTACAAAATTATCTTCATAATCAATGCCTTCTTCTTTTGAATATCCTTTTGCAACCAATCTAGCTTTATACTTATCAATACTACGATCAACATTAAACTTTGGTTTGAACAACCATTTGCACCCTATGGGAACTTTATCTTTTGGAAATTTTGTTAATTCCCATGTGTCATTCTTCATTATGGATCTATATTCTTCATTCATTGGATCTCTCCATTGTTTATATTCTTTAGATTCTTCATAACTTGAGGGTTCTACAACATTCTGTTGTTATTTCTAAGTCTAACTGTTAGAAACCCTTCATGTACTTTTCTGATTTATTTCTGCCTACTTGTTCTGATTAATTAACAAGTTATTTACCATGTAAATACAAGTACATGCTAAACACATTACAGATCATCAATTAGAGGAAACAAAAAAAGCACACAAGTGACACCATTGTTTTTTGACCAATGTCCCCGAAACAACCCAATGCTGGAGAACTGGTGTAGCTATTTGAGGGTTTTATTATTATGCAGTTTCTGAATACAATCTGGGTGCCAAAACTAGCTCACCCAACAGAGAATAATATTGGCAATAGTACCTCTCTACCCAGAAGTAGATATTCCAGTTGAAACCTCGGATAAACACTTGGCAGCTCCCAACTCCAATCTGCACCACGAAAACCCCAACATTAGCCTCTAGGGATTGTGTTAGCCCTTTCTAGCCCAGGGTTTCTGGCTTGGTCTGTGTCAGCCTCTAGAGGCATTGCGTTATCGCTTTGTCCCTCTGCGTCACCCACGTTGGCCCTCTGAGGCACTACACAGCTCTTGGCTGCCTTTGCGTGAGCCCTGGTTGGCTCTGCGTGAACCCCTGGCTAGTTCTGCATCCCTCACTCTCAACTATTACGCTGATCCTCCTGGTGCTATCTCTACCTCTTTGATTTTGTATTCACTATCCCTTAGATACAAATCTGATCACTCTCTCAACTTCCTCAGCAAACCCAGTCCCAAAAAGTCAAAATCATGATCAACTTGGTGTGTTCTCCAAGTGACCCTCAAGCCTCCTCTTATACTTTTCTCGTTGAAAAATCAACGGCTGAGATTAAGTCCCTAATCAATGACTAAGATTCGATCAATATTTTATATTAATTCACATCAATATAAACTTAGGGACTCCATTAAAAATATTAATTATTTTAATATCCCCCAAAATTTTTAGAATATTCCCAAACCCTTTCTAGGTATTGTAGATCTCATGTGCCTTAGCCTCTCCACCAATTTTTGTGGCTAGAGCACATTCGATGCTACCCCAAACCAACACTCCCTCTTATTGAGGACTGTGCTTTAGCAATACTCCTCACTGAGTATCACCCTGATCATCCAGCATCGGTCCCTGCTCTAATGTTAGGCCTGCTACCCACCATCTGCATTGCTACATCCTGTACTACTACCCATGGCCCTGCCACTTCCACTACTACATCCGTACTGCAAATCCCTCTCATCTTGTTGCATCATGTTGCCCATAGCACTGTCACTGCTAACCGCTGCACTGCAATGTAGTTACTCAGAAGTAAGTAACTGATCTCCCAACTCTGACATCTCCGTCAGGCTAGAGACACCCATGATGTTGAGGATCCCTCTATTTCTTACAAGTTCTCCCTCTCTGACCTTTAAGTTTTTGCAACTATTCCATGCATCTAATATCATTGCACACCTCTCTATGCCATCTTGCATTAGTGAAACACTCCTATGCTTCTCGCACTACTGCCTCACATTGTCCTGGGAATCCTGCATTGTAGCTCCCTCTGTCACTCCATCTGCATCTGTCTCTACTAACATCTACCAGTACTGCTACTCCTCTTCGGGGCTCCCATAGCAAGGTATAAATCCATGAGGCTGGGTACCTCGAGGATCATGCCCCTCACCGCTTGTAGTCCACCTAACTATAGCTTGATGTCTCCCCACTTCTGCTCAAGTGGTGTGTGTGCACTCATGGCACAATGATTATATGTCTCCACTTCCTTCTCTGCCCTTGCTAGCACAACCTTAGTCTCGGATGCCTCCCCTTTCTCTTCTTCCTTGGACACTGGGTCGCATATTGACCCATCTCCCCTCAGTGGAAGCATTTGACGTTAGAGAGCGCCTTCCTCTTCTGTTTCTCCTACGTTTCCTCAGATGCTAGGGAAACATCCACGTCCTCCTCCTTCTTGATTCTGATCCCCTTTCCATTGCTTCCCACCTTTCTCAGCCTTCTGATCTCTTCTTAGCAAAGAGCCACCCACATTTTCTCCCAATTTGAAAGGGTTGCCTTGCCCAGTATGCTCTGGACAAACACCTCCCAATCTTCTAATATTGTGTTCAGGGCTATTCTCACCATCAATTCTTGATCCGGCATGGCCCCTTTGGAAGTCAGTTGATCTCAGATCTCCTTCAATCGAAAAATGAAGATGTCGATATGTACTCCCTTCTACATCTGGTATGACCACAACTAATTTTCTAGTAACATCCTTCTCTGCACAGAAGTATGCTAGTACAGTTTCTTTAGGGCCTCCCACATCTCATTTGTCATGTACTTTTCAGCAATATGTGGTACTACATGGTCCTTGACCCTGTCAAGAATGATGCTCTTGGCCCTCTCCATTGCCTCCTCATACTTGTCATTATCAACTGGGTCAATTGGGATTTCTATCATCCTTAAGGCAAAGTGCTTGAGATGATTCTTATGAAGAAAAAATAAGATTCTGGCCTTCCAGACTACGAAGTTTGAAGCTCTATCTAGTCTTTCATGGTCTCTTACCTTGTTCACGTCCATCTCGCTGCTCCTCTACTTCCCCCTTGGAAGTTCTTGGTGTGACTCCCTCTAAGCCTCGATTTCCCTCCTAGAAAACCTTCTTCCAATGTCGATATGTCCCCAGTTCGATCCTTAGTGTAGTTGCACCACTCATCTAGATTTCTTGGCTAGAAATCCTCGATAGAAATTCCCTCCTCCTCGGTCTTGCCTTGTTAGGTATTGTTCTAACTACAGTACCACACCAACTTCACTCTGCAACTTACACACAACCTCCTAAACCCCAACAAACTGAAGGTTAGAGCTCCTAGGCTCTACGCAATCAAGCACTGGCTGAAATGCTCCCCTAGCCAATTGCGTCAACCCTCCCAGTCTCTGTGTGGCTCTGTGTGAGCCTTTTCTTCCTTCCCCAATCTTTGCGATGGCTTCTTCTTGGATCAATCTTGATGATGCAGGCACTACGTCACTCCTTCCTTACTGCTACTCTCCTAAGAACAACTTCTGTCACTTGAGACCACTATTTTCTGCTGTTGCTGCTCTGCTCGACTGATGTCCTTATTTCTCCTATGATCTACAACCACGCTCTGGTACCATGTTGGAATTTCTAAGTCTAACTGTTAGAAACCCTTCATGAGCTTTTCTAATTTATTTTTCCCTACTTGTTTTGATTAATTAACAAGTTATTTACCATGTAGATACTGAAAATAAATACAAGTACATGCTCAACACATTACAGATCATCAATTGAAGGAAACAAAAACAAGCACACAAGTGACATCTTTGTTTTTAGACCAATGTCCCAGAAAAACCCAATGCGGGAAAACTGGTGCAACTATCTAAGGGTTTTATTATTATGCAGTTTTTGAATATAATCTGGGTGCCAACATTGGCTCACCCAATAGAGAATAATCTCTACATTAGTACCTCTTTACTCGGAAGTAGATATTATGGCTGAAACCCCCGATAAACACTCTCGCAGCTCCTAGCTCTAATCTGCCCCACGAAAACCCCAACGTCAGCCTCTAGGGACTACGTCAGCCCTTTCTGGCTCAGCGTTTGCCCAACGTCACTCTAGCATGGCCTGCGTCAGGCTCTGGAGGCAATGTGTTAACCCTCTAGCCCTGTGCATCATCCACACTGGCCCTTTGAGGAACTGCGCAGCTCTTGGTTGGCTCTGTGTGAGCCCTAGCTAGCTCTGTGTGGACCCCTGGTTGGTTTTGCATCCCTCATTCTCAGCTACTATGTTGATCCTCTTGGTGCTATCTATGCCTCTTTGCTTCCATATTCACTGCCCCTCAGCTGCAACTTTGATCACTCTCTCGACTTCCTCAGCAAACCCAAACCTAGAAAGTCGAAAGCTTGATTAACTCGGTGTGTTCTCCAGGTGACCCTCAAGCCTCCTCTTATACTTTTCTCATTGACAAATCAACGGGTGAGATTAAGTCCCTAATCAATGGATAAGATTAGATCTGGCTTGATCCATGAATTTTGGACTATTCTAACATAATTTTATATTAATTTACATTAATATTTTATTTTCCCTAAGTTTAGACTTAAGGACTCCATTAAAAATATTAATTATTTTAATATCTCTCAAACTCTGTAGAATCTACCCAAACCCTTTCTGGGTATTGGAAATCTCATGTGCCTTAGCCTCTCCACCAATTGTCGTGGCTAGATCACATCTGATGCTACCCCAAATCAACACGTTCATTACATGAGACATTAATGCATAATCTTTATACCTTATAGGTGATTGAATTTGACATGATGACCTCCTTAGAGTTTCACTGCTTTCATCCTTCTTCATACTTTGTGGAGTCTCTTGTTCTCTTCCTAGAGTGTCATTACTGCTAGATGCTTCCTGCTCTTGAACTTGTACCTGTTGTTGTTCCTATTTGAAACTTGCTTCTATTTTGATATAATCATCAATATCATGACATACACCTGCGTTATTCATTTTATCACCTTCATCTACATTTTCATGAAACACCACATCCCTACTTGAAATCAATCTATGTGAACTAGTATCAAACAACTTGTATGTCTTTTGATCATCAAAATAACCAATGAATGTGCACTTAATTGATTTTGCATCAAGTTTTCTTCTTTCATCTTTTGGAATATGTGCAAATGAAAACTCTTAAATGATTCACTTTTGGTTTATATCCATAAAATGCTTCAAAATGTTTTTTTAGATCTAAAATTTTGGTTGGACTCCTATTTTTTGAATAAATAGCAGTATTAATGGCTTCACCCTAAAAACCATTCGAGATATTTTTACCTTGAAGCATACTTCGTGCACATTCTAGTAGTGTTCTGTTTTTCCTCTTAGCAACTCCATTTTGCTGAGGTGTATGAGGCACTATAAATTGTTGTAGAATCCCATGAATTTTGCAATATTTTTTAAAAGCTCTTGATTTGTATTCTCCCCCGTGATCAGATCTGAGAATTTTGATGTATTTCCCAGTTTATTTTTCCACCATGTTTTTGAATTCTTTAAAGTATTCAAAAACATCACTTTTCTTTCTTATGAAATAGACCGAAGTGTATCTAGATCTCTCATCAACAAAAATAAGAAAGTATAATGCTCCTCCAAGAGATCTAGTTTGCATAGGTCCACATACATCAGTATGAATTAATTCAAGTGTTTCTCTTTGCCTTTTTTCTTCATGTATAGGAAATTCCTCCCTACGTTGCTTGTCAAGTGCACATGCTTCACATTCAACATGATTATTCTTCATAATAGGAAGACCTTCAACCATTGTTTTTCTTTGAAGTAACATTAAATCATTGTGATTTAAATGCCCATACCTTTGATGCCATAACTTTTTTGTTGACATTGTTGTAGATGCCAATGCTTGATGCCCTGTCCTGGTCACATTCAACTTATACAAGCCTCCAACTCTGGTACCTGTGGCAATAACCTTATAGCGATCTTGGATATCTTTAACAACACACTGTGATTTGACAAATTCCACCTTTAGATCTTGATCAACAATAGTAGAAACATAAATTAAATTCTTTTTTATACTAGGAACATACATCACATCATGGATTTGTCTCTCTTTTCCATTAGGTAACATTACATGTATTAGTCCATATCCATGAACTTGAAGGGATGTATTATCTCCTAGATAAACCCATGTTCCATCAGTGTTCTCATGATATTCATCAAATCGATCCTTATTACAAGACATATGGAGCAAAGCACTAGAATCAATGAACCAAGCATTCACATCATCAGTCTTAATAGACAATGCGGCATTATAAACAAACAATATGAGATTCTAAAATCTATCATCGATTGAGGTGTCTTTGTCCAAAAAATTCCCATTATGCCTTATGTTTCTCTGTTTAGACTCATTATATTTCCTTTTATAGCAATATTTAGCATGATGTCAAATTTTGCCACAATAATAATATTTATCATTTCTTTTATCATGAACTAGTGATTTAGATTGTGCCATACCTTTCTACTTTGCTTGAAACTTTCCTCCTTTGCTTTTGTCCCATGGCTTGCCTTTGTATGGCTGCTTACCCTTGGCTACCAATTCCAAATCTGAATTGTTTGAGCTCAAATTGAAGTTCTTCATCGTCTCTTCCTCTTGTAGAAGAATATATGTCAGTTCATCAAAAATAGGAGGCTTCTCTCTAGTTGAAAGACCCGAAACAAAAATTTGATAATCTTGCACTAAGCCATTTAATGTGATGGTGACCAAGTCAATATTGGACACCTTTTCACCAATGTCTCCTAACTTATCACTTAGCTCTTTGACATGGGAAATGAAATTTCCTATACTTTCATTGGCCTCCATTTTAATTGACAAAAGCTTGGTCTTCAAGAACAAAATTTGGTTAGTATTAGATGTTTCATACAAGCTTTTGAGAAAATCCCATGTTTCTTTGGATGTTTTACAATCCCTAATATGAGGAATGATGTTGTCCTTAACTGACATTCGTGGCAACACATTTTCTTTTGTTTCCCTTTTTTCCCAATCTAGAATAGTTGTAGTAGTAGTGGGTTTGGGATCTTCCCCACTGACTATGGGCCACAAATTATTTCCCTCTAAAACTGTTAATACCTTGAATTTCCAATTTCCATAATTTCATCCATGAAGCCTTGTGGACTCATTCAAATAAGTTTCAGCCAAAAATTTTGACATAAAGACAAAAACAATTGTCTCCAATTAACAAATGCACCCAAATCCACCAAATTTACACCCAAATTCACCAAATCCAAAACCAAATGTATAGGATCTAAAAATTAAAAAACTTAATATTACTTTAGATAAAAAAGAAAATCCAAAATTACTTCTTATTTTTCCTTTTTTTTTTATCAAACCTTGTTTCCAAAACTTTAAGCCAAAATTACTTCTTATTTCTCTTTTTTTTCCAATTTTTTTTTTCTCTTTTTTAACCAAATACACCTTTTTACCAACAATTTTTGACTTTCACCCAAAAAAGATGTTTAACTCCTTGTACCACCTAAATT
The DNA here is from genome assembly GCA_000404065.3 of Pinus taeda. Classification (NCBI taxonomy): domain Eukaryota; kingdom Viridiplantae; phylum Streptophyta; class Pinopsida; order Pinales; family Pinaceae; genus Pinus; species Pinus taeda. Next base: position 65,085 of record APFE030973739.1, on the reverse strand, counting down.
CTTTTTCACCATGAAAAACGGAATTCCAACTCCTTTAATCTACCGCACTATACTCTTCATAAAAAAACAAATTCACTTTATGGATTGGAAAATCATTTTGGAAATATAATAATCAAACCACCGTGGAGAGACTACGAGTTGAATAAAAGATCCAACTACTTCTCACACCTTCTGCTATGTACGTAGAAAATAACTTCACAAACTTCACGCCCGCCCCTGTGGTTCAACGAATGGATCAAACTGTCCACAATTTTATGCCCCAAATAACCACCTAATAACAATGGACTGCGCACGGGGATGAGGGTTCCAGCGGTGGAGATGATCTCAACAATCCATCCCATCTGCATTCTTGAAGCAAAGAAGGGGAGCAGGGAGTGAAGTTTTAAGTGAGAAGGGTCAAATCAGGGTTAGTCATACCGGGGAAAGAAGGAATGAAAGGAAGAGTAAGCGATAAGGGGTTGAATGGAAACAAATGGGGGGAGGGGAGAGATACCCTCCTACAAGAGCATGGCAACGGGGGAGGCAAGCAAGGAGCGTATGTAGAATGGAATGAAGCCGAATAATGGAGAAAACTCAGCTAGCGGAGCAAACTGGCAGTCGCGCTTGCGAGGTAAATGTCTCCCAAGAGCGTCGAAGAAACCTAGGTTCGTAATTCCAAGCAACAAACTTGAAGAATATAGGAGTTACATGAAAGACTATGCATTAATATGCAAATTTGTAGGGTTCTGGCCGACAGAGAAAGACTTATCGAAATGGATACAATAGAGATGGAAACCTAAGGGGCATGTGGAACTAAAACTAGGAGTGAAAGGATTTTCTACTGTGATATTCTCCAACACAGAAGACAAGGAAAGGATCTTCGAGGGAGGACCTTATTTCATGAATAATGTAGGCCTTTTTATGCGGCACTGGGTAGACTGCTACAATCCAGACAAAGAGAAAATGCTTGCAGCCTCGGTCTGGATAAGATTCTTTGGGCTTCCAACGGAGTTCTGGGACCCGAAGATTTTAGAAGGTATAGGAAATACCATAGGGTCTTTTGTGAAAGTTGCAGAATCCAGAAAAAGAGGAAGATATACATCTTATGCTAGAATACGCGCATATATGAATATAACTAAACCTCTCCGAGAATTCATCGAGCTGGAATATCATGACGAGATCTGGAAACAACAAGTGGATTATGAGCACATACCTTTTTGATGTAGAAGATGTCATGAATATGGGCATCTCTTCAAACAGTGTCCATTAAATAAAACAGAGGATGTAAAGGAGAAGAGAGAAGAAGAGAGAACAACAACAGAGGAACTTGAATAGGGGGAAGAGGGTTTTAAAGAAGTACAACAGAAAAGAAATCAGGGTTTAAGAAACCACATCAACAAATTCCAAAAGAAAATATCACAAAACAAATTCAAAGCCCTCCAGGAAGAAGAGATTGAGATGGGGGAAACGAAGACAGTGAGGAAGAGACAATGGTAAACCCAAAAGAAATAGGGAAACAAGTATCATTACAAAAGGGTATAGAACAGGGGGAGACAGAGGAAAAAGGAGAATATCCAAATGAACAAATACAAATGGAGATAGACCCACAAAAATATAAAGGAGGGGAAGAGAAACGCAAAATGAGGAAGTTGTTGCAGGAATGGAGGATGCTAGATGAAAGATTCATCCCGAAGGAGCAGAAGAAAATATATAAGGAAGACTTTCAAAAATATAAAGAAAAAGAAGGGGTAGCAACAGCTAACAAGTTGGAACCGATAGAGTTACAAGGAAATCAGGTCATGGGAATGAGCAGCTCTGGCAAAGGAGGAAGAAAGAGGGGCAGGCGATCAATGAGCGAGACAATTCAGGAGGTAGGAGAGATGCTGGTGAACTCTGGAAGGGTTATACTTCTATCAGAGGTTTTCCAAACACCACCAAGATTGTTAAAATGATCATTACAAGTTGGAACATCAGAGGCCTCAACAGTAGAGGTAAACAAAGATACCTGAAAGATATATTGAAAAGAGATAAACCAAGTATAATGATAGTCCAAGAAACAAAGATTAGTACAGAAAGAATGAAAGAATTAATGAGCAGGGGTAGTACTAGATATGAAATAGTTGAAAATAATTAAATATTATTTTGTATTAATGGAGAAATGGTTACATAGTTGTAACGTATCTCCTTAGTTTAGGATTTGTTCCTAGAATTTAGGAGTTTGGTTGCAACTTCCTGATTTCTGGAGTTGTACTTAAATGATGTAATCCTTCATTGATATGAATATAGTGTACAAGGGTGATCTCTCTGTTTTGTGAGTGTAGTCTCTAGGTGCAGGCCACACCTGTGAGCTACATCTCCTTCTTTTCAATTCTGTTCATATTTTATCTTGGTATCAGAGCTTAGAGTAGGGATAGCCTTTTTTTTTAGATGCATCATTGATTAGATAACTGTAGTGGCAGTGGAGTATCAAGTGGACTATAGTAACACCTGAAGACGGACCTCAGATGACTGATCATCTCTGAGCACAAGAAAGGGTTGGCACGGATTTGTTGAGCGCCATTCTTTTTAGAACAGAAGTGGGTTGGCGCGAGTTTTTAATGAACAGACGTGCCCATTGGCACCGGTTTGAGGCTGATAAGTGCGCCAATGAAAAAGAAACACCATTGGCGCGGATCCGTAGCTGTTAATCGCGCCAATTTCGGTGCACTTCATCGATTTTGCGTTTGTGCTTTTGGCGCGGATCCGTAGCTGCTGAAGAGCGCCAAGGAGCCAACCTCTTTCTCTTTGAAAATCTGCAATTTTTCTTTGCAGATCGGAGTTGCCTGGTGGTGTCACTTTGAATTTGTGGATCTGTTCGGTGGAAGCAGATCAGAGTAGCCCAGTGGTGGCGTGTTGAAGTTCCTGATCTACTCGGTGGCAGCAGATCGGACTTGCCCGATGGTGGCGCATTGAAGTTCCAGATCTGTTCGGTAGCAGATCGGACTTGCCCGGTGGAGGCGTATTTCCCGGTGGTGGCGCATTGAAGTTCCGGATCTGTTCAGTGGCAGCAGATTAGACTTACCAGGTGGAGGCATATTGCTCGGTGGTGGCACATTGAAGTTCCGGCTCTGTTCGGTGGTAGAAAATTGGACTTGCCTGGTGGTGGAACATTGAAGGTACAAGTTTTTTTTGCAAAACAGAGGTTGTATCTGGTATAAGTCAATATGAATAACTGTTTAGAATCATATCTCCACGAGTCTGGCAAACTCGATGGATCAAATTTCAACAACTAGAAATTTAAGATACAGACTTTGCTTGAAAGTGAAATGCGTGGGTGATCGTCATAGGAAATGAGCCGAGAGCTGGAATAACGACACAAGAACAAGATTGGGATAAAAGGGAGATGAAAGCAAAGGTCATATTGAAAATGTCCGTCAAGGACAATGTTATCCCTCATATTAGAGACTGTAAATCGACCTCTAACATTTGGACGACAATCAAAAACCTGTACGAGACGCAGAATACAAACCGTGTGTTGTCACTTAAAGGCAAGTTGTTTGCATTGAAGATGGAGGATAATGAGTCCGTTGCTGGATTCATTACCAGAGTCAAGGATCTGAGTGACAGATTGGGAGCAATCAGAGAGAAAGTTTTTGATTGAGATTTGGTCACGCTCACATTGAACAGAATGAATGATGAATACAGACGTTCATCACAGGGTTGTTAGCAAGGGAGAAATTCCATTCATTTGAAGAGCTGACTGGGATCCTACTACAGGAAGAAGAGCGACGACAAAATTTGAAAACTCAGGGCAATGACCTTGCTCTGATGGCAAAAATGAGACAGTATAGAGGGAAGCAGCACCAGCACCAGCAACCACAGCAGTAGCAGCAGAAAGGAGCCAACACATTTCAAAAGAGACCGTTTAAAGGTATGTCTGCTAATGATTTTCCCATCAAGAAATGTTTTTACTGTGGAAAACCTGGTCATTAGATTAGAGAGTGTTATAAGAGGCAAGCAGATGAAGGAAGGAACAAATAGAGAAAACATAAGGGTTACTTTGCTGGGGAAGAAGAGGACCACAACCACGAACTTCGACTATTTACAGTCGATTGTGCTCTTTCAGCTTCAAAGGGAGATGAGGATGACATATGGTATGTCGACTCTGGCTCATCCTCACATATGACTGGTAAGAAGGACTGGGTTGAATTTCTTGAAGAAACTCCATGTGGGTCGAAAATTTATCTAGGAGATGATAGTGGATATGAGATCAAAGGACATGGTGACATTCCTGTAAAGTTACCTAGTGGTGACATTAGACATCTTAAAAATGTATTGTATGTTCCAGGAATTAAGAAAAATTTGGTCTCTGTCTCAATGATTACTGATCAGGATATGCATGTTCAATTCTTTAAGAATAACTGTGTCATTAAGGATAGCCAGATGGAAACAGTTGCAAAAGGAGTGCGCATGGGGAGCCTGTACAGATTAGATGCAAAGAGTATGCCATAGCAAGAAATGGTTGCAGCCGGATCAACAGTCGAAGATCTCTGGCATCAAAGATTCGGCCATCTTAATCTGCAAGACCTCATCTTACTTCAGAGAAAAGGTATGGTTGACGGGCTACCTGTTTTTCATAATGTTAAGCTGGATTGTGATGGATGTGCATTAGGGAAAATGCATAGAGAAGAGTTCCCTTTGCATGTTAATAGAAAGGAAAGGGATATTTTAGAATTGGTGCATACAGATATTTGTGGACCTATGCAAACTAGGTCACTAGGAGGAGCATATTACTTTCTCTTGTTTACAGATGATTGCACTAGATATTCATGGATATACTTTCTTAGTAAAAGGAGTCAAGCCTTTCAGTATTTTAAAGAGTTTAAATCTATTTGTAGAGAACCAAGCAGGAAAAAGGATAAAAATTCTCCGCTCCGATCAAGGGGGAGAATACAGGTTGGGAGAGTTCATGAATTTCTGCAAGCATCATGGGATTGTGTAGCAGTTTATAGTGCCACGCACTCCACAGCAGAATGGAGTGGCAGAACAGAAGAACAGAACTCTTGTGGAGTGTGCAAGGAGTATGCCACAAGGTAAGGGTCTATTAAATGGTCTTTGGGCATAATCTATTAACACTGCTTTTGAAGAATAGGAGTCCTACTAGATGTTTAGGCTTCAAACCCCCTTTTGAAGCATTGTTTGGATTCAAACCAGTAGTTAGTCATTTAAGAATATTTGGGTCAAAAGCTTATGCTCATATACCTAAGGTAGATAGGAAGAAGTTAGACCCCAATGCCCTGAAATGTATATTTGTTGGATATGGCACTGAGTTCAAGGCATATAAGTTATATAATCCTGTGACTCACAAGGTTTTTGCAAGTAGAGTTTTCATATTTCATGAACAGGTTGAAGAAGGAAAGGAGGATTCTAACAGTGATTGCCACATTCCATTGCTTATAGAAGAAAACAGTGAGGAAGATGAAGAGCAGGAGCAGAAACAAGAAGAAGAAGTAACATATAATGTAATCAATGATGATGCAAGTGTTGAAATAGACAGAGTTGAGGTAAGTCCCCTACCAAGGAGGTCAGGTAGGAAGACTCGATTACCTACTAAATTGAGAGACTATGCTTTAATGTCAAATATTTTAAACATTGTAGAACCTGCTAATTACAAAGAAGCTAGTCAATTTAAGGAGTGGAGGGTTGCAATGAATGAAGAAATGGAATCAATTCTTAGAAATGATACTTGGATTTAGTTGAGTTGCCTAAGAATAAAACACCCATAGGATGTAAATGGTTGTTTAAACCAAAAATGAATGTAGGTGGAAGTATAGAGAAATTAAAAGCTAGGTTGGTTG
>APFE030973739.1:21097-59249 GCA_000404065.3 Pinus taeda | reverse complement strand
AAAAGGATATTCACAGCAGGAAGGTATAGATTTTGATGATACTTTTGCACCTGTAGCAAAGTTAAATACAATCAGAATGCTTATTGCTTTAGCTACTAAATGTAATTGGGAATTACACCATCTTGATGTTAAATCTGCATTTCTAAATGGTGATATAAAAGAGGAAATTTACTTAGTATAGTCAGAAGGATTTGTAAAGCAGGGGCAGGAACATCTTGTTTGCAGATTGAAAAAGGCTTTATATGGTTTAAAGCAAGCACCCAGGTCTTGGTACAAAAAGGTTTATTCTTTCTTTTTAGAGCATGGATTTCATGGAAGTTTAAATGACCCAAATTTGTCTACCAAGTACAATAATCAGAGGCAGATTATTTTGATTTCTTTGTATGTGGATGACATGATTATAATAGGAGATGCAGATGATTTAATCAGAGAAATAAAAAGGCTTATGGCACAAGTTTTTGAGATGAAGCATCTCGGAAGCCTTCATTACTGTCTGGGATTAGAAGTATGCATAGATACTAGGCAAACTTTTCTTACCCAAGGGAAGTATGCCAGAAATCTGTTGGAAAAGTTTGGTATGGATCAGTGTAGATCAGTAGCGACACCTTTGCAGTAGAATCTGAATTTGAGAAGTGATGATGACACTAAAGAGGTTGATGCTACAATGTACCAACAACTGGTTGGTAGCTTGATATATCTTACAACAACTAGACCTGACTTAGCATACTCTGTTAGTGTGTTGAGCCAATTTATGTCAAAATCGCTTGAAAGTCACTGGATAGCAGCAAATAGCATGTTAAGGTATCTTTTTGGTACTGTTAATTATGGTATTTTATACACTGACGTATCTGATGTTACTCTAGCAGGTTTTTCAGACTCAGACTGGGCAGGTAACCTGGATGATCGAAATTCCATCACAGGTTATGCATTCAACATAGGATCTGGGGTCATAGCATGGAGTAGTAAGAACCAGAGTACTATAGCTTTGTCATCTTGTGAAGCTGAGTATCAAGCATTGTGTGCAGCAACGTGTGAAGCGATCTAGTTGAGAAGGCTTCTCAATGATGTAGGAAAAGCACAGAAGAATTCTACTTCCATCAAAAGCAACAACCAGAGTACCATTAAATTGGCACACAATCCAGTGTTCCATAAAAACACCAAACATATAGACACTCAGCTCCATTTTATTAGAGAGAAAGTACAGTCAAAGGAGATTATTGTTGAATATTGTAAAACTTGTGACAATGTGGCTGATATTTTTACAAAGCCTCTTGCACAAGTAAACTTTGAATTGTTTAGAGGGATGTTAGGAGTCCAGGAGAACCCTTTCTCCATTAAGGGGGGGAGTTGAAAATAATTAAATATTATTTTCTATTAATGGAGAAATGGTTACATAGTTGTAACGTATCTCCTTAGTTTAGGATTTGTTCCTAGAATTTAGGAGTTTGGTTGTAACTTCCTGATTTCTGGAGTTGTACTTAAATGATGTAATCCTTCATTGATGTGAATAGAGTGTACAAGAGTGATCTCTCTGTTTTGTGAGTGTAGTCTCTAGGTGCAGGCCACACTTGTGAGCTACATCTCCTTCTTTTCAATTTTGTTCATATTTTATCTGAAATAATGGGACAGGACACAACAGGCAGCGCAGGAGGATTGGCAATCATACGGAACCCGGAGGAAATCCAATTTGAAAACTGGATAAGCCTCCCACGAATCCTCTCAGGAACATTCAAGGTAATAGGATCATCGGAATGCGCAGTATTAACAGGAGTGTATGGACCTCATACACCAACAGAACGAAAAGGATTCCTCCAAAATCTAAAAGTAATGAGAAGACTTATTCCAGAGAAGCCATGGATTATAGGGGGCGATTTTAATATGATAAAGACCTCAGAAGAAAAGAGGGGCGGGATGAGAAGGATAGATTCAGATATGGAAGCGTTCAGAGATATGATATCGGGCCAAAGATTGGTGGATATTCAGACAATAAATGGCACCCATACATGGAATAATCGTAGAGGAGGGACAATCAAATAGCTTCAAGCTTGGATAGATTCCTTATCTATGAACAAATCATGATGAAAGACGTATTCATAGAAGCCATGATCCTACCAGTAGTAGGATCGGACCACTGGCCAATAAAGTTTGAGATAGATCTCAAGCAGAGCCCCAAAAGAAGGTCGTTTAGGTTTGAAGCTTTCTGGCTGAGAGACCAAAGGTTTCTACCTAAAATAGAAGATTGGTGGACTAAAAGCAAAAAAAGTGGAAGAAGCAAGATGCAAACTTTTCAACTTAAATTGAAAGAGCTTAGAGGCAAAATAAAAAAATGGAATAAAGAGGAGTTCGAAGACATCCTCAAAGAGCAGCAGCGCTTAGAATAGAAAATGAGTGAACTGCAGCAAAAGGATATATTGGAGGGCAGGGACGAGGAGAGAAGTAGAGAAGAAGGCATCGTAATATGCCAATTAGAAGAGTGAAGGAAACGGGAAGAAATCTTATGGAAACAAAAGTCTAGAGTTCAGTGGCTCAGAGAAGGCGAGAGAAACACAAAGTTCTTCCACAAGGCTATGATTCATCACAGACAGAGGAATAGGATCTTCTCAATTAAAAACAAGGAAGGCCAGCACATAACTTAGCATGAGGAAATGGAACAGGACCTGGTAAATCACTTCAGAGGTTTACTCACTGAACCCTAGAGAAATAGAACTGAAGCCATAGGAAGGATTAGCAAGGAAATCCCCAAGCTTGTAACCAGAGACCAAAATTTAGCCCTGATGAGGGGAGCAACCCTAGAGGAAGTGGAGGAAATAGTGAAGGGCTTGAAAAGGAACAAAGCCCCAGGCCCTGATGGTTATACAATGAAATTCTACCAAGCTTGTTGGCATTTCATAGGAGAAGAAATCTTACAAGTGGTGGAGGAAGCGTGCATACATCAAAAGGTATTGCCTCGATTAAATTCTACTTTATTAACTCTCATCCCCAAATCGACTCATTTAGAACCAGCAGAGGGCTTTAGACTGATTTCCCTCTGCAACGTTATTTATAAGATTATAGCCACATTAATGGTCAAAAGACTCAAACCTATCCTGCCTAGCATAATTTCCCCAGAACAGACAGGGTTTGTGGAGGGGAGACAAATTTTAGATGGTCTGGTAGTATCTCAAGAAGTTATACACACCTTGAAACAAAAAAAGGAACTAGGCATGATGATTAAGCTGGATCTGTCAAAGGCATACGACATAATAAACTGGAAGTATCTGGAATCCATTCTTCAAGCCTTTGGGTTCTGTAGTAGATGGGTGAATTGGATATTGAGCATGATATCCACGCCGAACTTCTCCATACTTCTAAACGGTACCCAACTTCAACCTTTAATGCTTCAAGAGGCCTGCGCCAAGGAGACCCCCTGTCTCCGTTCCTGTTTATAATAACAACTGAAGGGTTGGGGAGGTATATTAAGAAAGAGCTAAGAGAAAGAAAAGTTAAAGGGCTGCGTTTATGGGGAAACAATGTCCTAGTTATGCACCAACAGTTCGTAGATGATATCATGATATTCTGCAAGGTGTCACTGCGAGAAGTCAAAAAGGTAAAGGAAATCCTGGAGGTATTCATGGATGCTTCCGGAACTGAAATAAATAAGGATAAATTGAATGCTTTTATTTTCAACTCACCTGAAACAGTGAAAGTACACTTGACAAGAATCCTGGGGTTCAGAAAGGGAGAGCTGCCCACCAAGTACCTAGGAACCATGCTTGATATAAGCTCGCTAAGGATAGCCAACTGGCAACCCATTATAGAGAAACTTAAGAGAAGATTAGAAAATTGGGCCTTCCGGTCTCTGAATATAGCAGATAAGTTGGTGCTTCTTAAATCAACATTGCAATCAATCCCTATCTATCAGAAGAGCATGGAACCTGGTAATTGGGTTCAACATATGGAACATATAGAACATATGGAAAGAGAGAAATAGAAGGATTTTTCAAGGTAAGATATCTACACCAGAGGATTTATGGAAAAAAACTCAGAATCAAATAAGAGAAACAATCCTATCAGAAACGTGGGACCAAGAAGACTAGAGAACTTCAGAGGAAGAGAATCACATTCTAAGAAAGCTAAATCTGGAACCTGGGATGGCTTTCCCCCATTATCAAAAAACATAGGTTATAAAAAACCAAAGCCCGGTTGTTTTCATTCGGCCTCAGGATGGTTTCATCAAAATTAACTTTGACGGAGCATCAAAATGAAATCCAGGACCGGCTGGATATGGCGGGATCTTCAGAGATAGCCAAGGTCAAACCATATGGATCTATGCAGACAGAGGAGGTGTAATGAGTAACAACGAAGCCGAATTCATGGTGGCATATCAAGGAATCAGGATCGCAATTAGGAATGGGTACATGAAATTAGATATAGAAGGGGACTCAAATTTGGTTATAGACACAATTAGAAAATTAAATCATGGCAAGTCATGGGAACATGTGGCTAAGAGCTGGAGGACGGTAGGTCTCATCTAGGACCTCGAAGAATCTATGAAACGTATTGAGTATAAGGTCATTCATCATGTAAAAAGAGAAGGTAATAAACTAGTAGATTACCTGGAAAATTGGGGGTGTAACAAACCGGAAGGAAAAGTAGATACCATATGGACACCCCAGCTGGCCATGACAAGATGGGAAAACTTAAACCGAATAACCAAATAGGATAACAATGAAGCAACTCAACCATGACCTTGATAACACTTATCCCTTGATCGGGGTGGAGAAATACAGGCAGCGCAAGGCAGTGATGGGATGTACCGGCCACCACACGCCACACCTCAAGGTGATCATTATGAGGAGAGCAATGACAACATGTAGAGGAGATCGCATACCAAGGCAAGGAGTAGAGGGAATTATGAAGATGACAAGAGAAAGGATCGGCGACGATCATCTGCTGTATCAGAGGTTAGGTGGTGGTATCCTTTTAAGAACAAGAGCAGGTAGAATGACAGGCAATTTGAAGGCCGAGAAGGTGGCGAGGAGCAGAGTAGGTTGGCATAGAGGTGCGAGACTCAGATCTAAACCACGGTTGAGCGACATGGCAGAAGGAGGAAGGAGGGAAAGGCAGGTGAAGGAGGGAGGAAGGAGGAGCACCCGGGGGGAGCAGGAGCAAATAACAGAGGAAGATGAAAACTCCGGAGAATAGGAATTGGAGATAGGGAAGGAGAAATGTAGGGCAGGGGAGACCTTCGAAGTAGGACAGAGCAGTAGAAGCAATAACAGGGGAAGACCGTCAAAAAGAGGAAACAGAAGGAGAAGCAGGGGACGAGGAAGACCTCGGCAGGCAGCCCAACACGAGACAGAGACTACGGCTTGGAACCAACAGAAGAGGGGTCGGCGCTACATAGAGCAAGCTGCGCAGGAAGCGGAGGAAGCGTATGTCCAAGGGACCGATGGTGATATGAGGAGGATTATAGATGCGATGGAATTCAGTGTTCTAGAAGAACCCTTCGACCCATAAATGGAGAAGTGGATCACACTGCTTTTGGATCTTGGGAATACGCGAGGTCGCCTGATGCTATACAAACGGGCACTACACATGTATTGGGTGATGAAACATTTTCTAGCCAAAGCAATGGAGCAGGTCGCTGTTGAGATGATAGAGATAGCCCAAGGTCTGCCGGATATGAAGAAGGAGATGACCAGTCTGCAGCTCATGATATGAAACCAGGATAGCAAAGCAGAGGAAGTCCACGGCTTGCTGAAGGAATTAATCAAGGCAAAGCATGAGGGAGAATGCAAGTAAGAAATCTGGTAGATTGATCATCTGTCCTGTTATTTTTTTGAATTTTGTGATAAGCCTTTGTGAATTAGTCTGTATGGCAGTTTTGTTATGGGTCAGAGACTAGATATTAAAAGACAAACTGTATATAGGGTACTATTTTGTTTCTTGATATGCTGTTTCAAAGTGGACAAGTGAATATTCTCATACTATGTTTCTATGAGTGACCAACAGACCTGGTTTCCTTACGGGGCAGGTTGAGGTCACTGGTTTTGTATAGTTTTACTATTGTTGTATATAATAGAAAAGGTAACACCTCAGCTTACAAAAAAAAACAATGGACTGCGCACGTAGGATCTGTATACAAACTCTCCAATGAATGGGAGAGCAACGAATTAACAATAAGCTCACTGCCCTTGATCTCACAGCCCTCACATATCTGTATACGATCTCTCCAATGAATTGGAGAGCAACGAATTAACAATAAGCTAACTGCCCTCGATCTCACAGCCCTCACAGACCTGGGCCCTCTTGATCTTAGATCTAAATCCTCACTATTCTAGCTTTGATCCCCTATTATTAAATCAGAGAGAAACACAAGAATGAAATCAAATCTTATTGATCAAATTTCTTGGACAACCAATACATTATATAGGCACACATAAGCAACTTCTAGGAAAATCTAGATCCAAATATTTCAGATCACCGATTCACAACACAAACTACGAAGACGTAACTCATGACAGATAGGCTCAAACATTAACTACGAGTATCTGGAAATATCATTTCTACATTATTCCAACAATTTTTAATATTTCGTAATGAAATTGGATTTCACAGGAAAAAAAATGTGAAAAAAAGAGTGGATTGGCAATTTTTGCTTTTCACCTTTCAAATTTTTTTCTTCTTTTCCATAATGATGGATTATGTGCCTTCCACTTTGTACATGTTCTGAAACCCATCACATATTCTTTAGGAGACATTTTCCCTTCTCTGTTCAATGTCTCAGAAATCTTTTGATCTGAAACTCTAACCTCATAATTTCTATCTAAAACTGCAATTTATATCTTTTGCCATAAAAATGTTAAGAATTTAATGAAAAGGTAATTTAGTATCTAAAACTGGAATTGTATATTAAAATGTCTAATTTAATTTATGGATAATTAAATCTATTTATATCTCACAATTAGGAATTTTCACATGTATTTTTTAATTTTTTTTTTTTTTTTATGGGAATCTTATGTGTAGGGTGATTTGGTTGCATTGTTTCAAATATATGTTTGAGGTTATAAACTTAGTGATTTGAATGGTAAATATATAAAAAAAACATCAAATTTTTAGAGAACAAATATATATTTATATTTTTAATACTAGTTTTATGATGATGATGATGATGTTTAACGTCCACTGAGACCAAACTTTGGTCTATGAGACTTGGAAAAATGACTTATTGAGTTTGATTTAAGATTTTATTCCTATGCTCAAAAACCTTGGAGAGAAGCCTTCTAAGTTCACTATAATTTTGACATCGTAAAAATCTAGGAAGGTCAGAATTGCAACAAGGATTTTGAAATTGAGAGCTAATGTGGTTGTACGCGAGGCACTCTAAGAGGAAGTGATTTTCATCCTCGATGTTCATATTCTCACAAAGATGGCAGAACCTTTCCGACCATGGTGTTTTAGGGACTGCCCAACGACCCGTTTCACTATGGAGCTCATGAGAGTTCGTTCTAATCTTGCCTATATTAATTTTCTTCTTTGAGCTAGTTAAAATAGAGAGATACTTTTGATCTTCTAGGGTGGGGTTGATGACCTCCTTATAATATCTTAATTTTCTTTTAACTTCTAAATATTTCTCACACCACATTTTTCTTTGAACTTAGAAATAACAATATTTTTAATGTTATTAATGTTTTGCAATGCAACATTCTCGTCGATCTCCTAATGGTTTAACCAGGTCTTGGTGTCTTTATACCAGCGTCGCTTGAGCTTTAGGTGGTTTTAGTTGGAATTTAAAGCTAGCTTAGGAAGTCTATGGTCTCCTATGTTATTGAGTTTGTGCTTGTACAATAGAAGCCTAGTCATAGCTAGGCTCTCAATAGGGGAAAGACCCACTTCTATAACAAGAATAGGATAGGGTGTGTTGTTTTTAATTTTGAGGTTATACGTTATAAAATGCTTCTGGATTTGCTCAATCTTTCTCCAAGATTCTTTAGAGATGCTACAACCCCAAACCTCACATCCATATAAGATAACTGGAGCAACTAAAGTTTCAAAGAGGAACTTCTTTCTATCCCACATTACGAGGTTTGTCATTTGACAATTATTCTCAAGACCAAAATAAGCTTTCCACCCCCAATTAATCCTTTTCTCAATGTTATAGTTCCAGTTGAGCTTGTGATGAATATCAATTCCTAGGTACTTGTAGGAAGACACTTCCTCCAAGTTACTATTGTCATACATAAAATTAGCGTAAGTGTCGTTCTTGCATTTGATAATCATAACTTTTGCTTTGTCAGTATTAACAATCATACCCATGGTAGAGCAGAAATACCTAAGAAGTCTAAGTTTCTTATCAAGATCAGATGGGCACCTTGCGAGAAGAATGATATCGTCAGTGTAGAGAAGAAGGATGATGACTATCCCAGCTAAGATCGTGCCATCACATCCTGCTTCCTCTAAAAAACCTTCTAGCTTGTCAATGTAAATGCCAAATAGGGTAGGGAGAGGGGGCAACCTTGTTTAACACCGATATTACACTTAATATCTTTCGACCACCCCTCATTGCTCTTTAACTTGGAAATTACATTCTTGTATAACCTTATAGTGGAAGCTCTCAGCTCAAAAGGAACCTTTAGCTCTTCTAATCTATTCCATAAGTTGTTTCTAGGAGCTGTATCAAAATCCTTTCTAAAGTCCACAAAGCAATGAAAGAGATTAGATTTATCATTGCAACATTCCTCCACAATGAGCCTAAGCATAACGAGGTGGTCCGTTGTTGAGTGCTTCCTTCTAAAACCCGCTTGTCCTTTAGCCCGCTTACCTTCACTTTCAAGCCATATGCTCAACTTCTTTTCCAAAATAATACCATATAACTTGGCTAGGAGAGGGCTGATCATAATGGTCCGATAATTAGAGGGGTTATTTGTATCCCCACTTTTAAAAATAGGGATAATGAGGCTTTGGGTCGATGGTTTAGGGAACCCTTGCTTGACTACTTGATTGAAAATCTTGTGGATGTGGGGGATGAGGACAGGACCTCCAATTTTTAGGATTTCCACCTGGTAACTTTCAATGTCCTTAGCTTTCACATTAGCCAAACGATTAATCCCAAAATCAATGTCTTCTAATGAGAAAAATTCTTTTGTAGTGAGCAGGGTTTCAAAGTTATCCATGACATTTGGAGATTCATAAAGCTTTTTAAGATAGGAATTCCAGTCGTGTAAATCAATTTTATTATTATCTTTAGTTTTCCTAGTTAGAATCTGCCTCCAGAATATCTTAGAAGCTTCCTTAGAAAGGTGTAAGATATTCTCTTGTTTTTTTAGGAATAAACTGCCTTTCCTTTTAGTCAAGACTTTGTATATTTTTATCTTGTCAATTTTAAGAGTTTCATCAACAGCTTCCTTAATTACTCTCTTCACACTTTTACAATCTTTGTCATACCATGGGTTGGTTTTGCTATTTCTTCTATTACTTGAAACTTCAATTGAAAATTTATTAATAAAATATGAAAAAATTGTAGTAAAACTATTAAACTATTAAAACATAAATAAGACAAATTAACTATCTGTAAAACTATTAACACATTAAATCCATTATATAAATTCTAAATATCTTAATATAAATTAAATAACTAAATAACTATTAAAATTGTATAAATTAAATAACTAACAATATCAATAACAAAATAATTACGACTATTAATTATAATTTTACACGTTGAAATATAGAATAGTCACATAACCGGCGGCATCGAAACCTTTCTCTCACTTTTGGAAAAAACTAGAGGGTGTGGAATCTTCTTTCCCCAAACTGCATTTTACACGAGCGAAGACTTGAGGGATATTTTACAGAGACTTGCCCATACGGTTGATCAGGGATTTGAATCTCGAAAAACATATTTCACAAAAGTTTCAGATTACGTCATTGCCAATCAAGTTATTTTGGGAAATAAAATTATTATATTTTTTATATTATACAAATAATTATATTAGGTTGGTCAGAGATTTTGAATCTCGAATAACATATTTTACAAAAATTTCAGATCACGTCATGCCAATCAAGTATCTTTAGAATAAAATTATTATATTTTAAAATTAGATTAAATAAATTACGTCACGATGTGAATGTCAATAACATATTTCACAAATCTCAGATCACATCATTACCAATCAAGCTATCTTTGGAAATAAAATCATTATATTTTTATTATATAAATAAAAAATATATTATATAAAACTAAGGTAACAAAATCATATATTATTAATGTATTATTGAAACTTCCAACCTACAAATAATTAATAAATTGGAACTTCATGAAGGTATAAATTAACCCTATAATCAAATCAAATTTCCGTGGACTTCCTACACAAATTCTTTTCAACCCACTTTTTCTTTAACCCCATTCACACGCATACTCATAATTTTCCATTTCTAACTACATTTGTTCCGTTTCATCAACGCAATGGAGAAAAAGATATTCAATTTCATGAAACTTTGAAGATATATAAAGGAAAAAATAATTATGTGAAGCGGATGATCATGCAGGTTGCACATTCTGGGCATGTGTTCTTATTAATTTTTTTGAAGATTTTTCAAATGGAAATTATTAAAGTTAAATTTTATTAATTTTTTATATTTAAATTTATAATATATTTAATTTATATATTTAATATGGTTTTCATTATCAAAAATTAATAAATAGTTTTATATAAAATTTTAGATTTCAAAAAAATATTTTATACTATAAAAATTATTTTGGAAGAAAACATAGAAAATTTAATGCAATTGAGAATATTAATCCAAAAAATTCGACGACATTTCTAAATTCATTAAAAGCTTCTTGTAAGCAAGACCATATTTATTTATTTTAATGGTTGGAAAAATGTTCAAATTAGTGAAAATGAATTTAGTACCATAAAATATTCATGCGACCTCCAAAACCTAGATTTACTAAAAAATCTGACAAAAATTTCCATAATTCTCCTGACAAATTTGAAATTTTTTGAAGCTATAGTTATATAATTTCATATATTAAATTCATTAAATCTATAATATCATATATTACTTAATTACATACATACAGCTGAGTTCCAAAATGAGAGAGGTTTCATAATTCGATATCGATCTCTAAAAGATTATGACTTTGCGATGCACATAATTACACAATTTTACCAGAGGAACATAAGCATGAATAAGAGAAATTTTTTGTTTTGTTTTCAGTGTTCTTACCAAAAAATTTAACATGATACAAGTTCATACCCCATGCTGTAATTCGGGTACATTGCTTGGTTTTCCTAGGTACGGATCATCCAATTCAATATCGATTCTCATAAAAAACGAAAAAACACCCTCAGCCACTTGCAAGAGTAGAGTAGAGAAAAAATTTAAGAAGTTTCAGATGCAGATATTCCATTATCGCCCTCAGCTTTGAAGCCACAGAGCGCAGGAAAAGCTGGTTGAAGGCCATCCATGAGCTCGCCATTGCTGAGACTCCTCTCTTCTGCGATAGCGGGCAGGTTTTTGCCAGAAGGTCGCCGTCTTACCGCGTATTCCTTCCGGTAAGGAGTAATTTCCATCCACTGCACTTTGCCCGCTGCGACCGTTTTCGGAATCGCCATAGGAGAAAACAATCTTCCGATCAAACCCTACCGTGTACTACTCTGCGGAGGCGACACAAAATTGGGTTAAATTGGAGAAAATATCTTCCAAATAACGCAGATGTAAACTGTAATTTGGTAAGACTGATCCTTCAACTGAGATTTCAACGAGTCGTTGCGATGGGTGTGCTGTGAATTTAAAGGGGGCGTGGTCGCATTCATTCTAGAGAAATCAAAGTTACTCCGATAAGTTCGCTGTATCTTCTTGCATTGACGGGTAGAGTGCATATGGAAGTTTCTGAGTGAAAGAAATATTTTGCTTCTAGATGGGGGTATGAATCTTTGGATGCGACTTATTAGTCAAGCAGAACAGTAAAAAAAAGTACTTTTGTGAATGTTGTTTGGTAGCCACAATTTTACTAAAAACAAGTGAAAATTTGTGATTGATTGCCCTAAAATTTTTAGGAAATATGTGTCCAAGCCGTTGAAATTTAGTATTTTGGGTGTCTAAGGGAGCTAACCTATTTTCACTATTAAAAATATATTTCAAGCATTGTTATGGTCAAATTTTTTGGAAAGGAAAATAACTATTGAAAAATTACTTTCAAGTAGCCTTAATAGACGACACTTTTGATTTCTATGGCTGCTGATGTTTTGGATACTTCTTATTATAACTATTCCAAGCAAGTATTGGATTCTTCTTAATATTACTACTGTTTGCCAAAGCATGACATGATTCAGTGGAACTCATTAGTCAAGCAAAAAAGTAAATAAGTATTGTTTGGTTGCTGTGGTTTAATGTTTTAGATGCTTCCTATTATTAGTCCTGGGCAAGTAGGGAAGGAGTGATACGTGTTATTAATTTGTTATTCAATAGGTAATTTTGAATAATAAATATTTTTTTTTCAATATTTAACTATTTGAAATATAAATTATATATTTAAGTTTGAAAAAATTATTATTTCTAATAATATTTTTTTTTATATAATATACAATATTTGATTGCACTATAATTTTGAAAGTTTTATTGTATATTTTCACATATTTTTATGTCATAATTTATTACGTTGATTTTTTATTCTTTATTTTTTAAATTAAAATCATCTAAAAAATAATATTATGTATTTTCACAATATTTTATGTCTAAATTATTATGTGATTTTTTTTTTTTTTTAAATTTAAATTTCATTCTAAAATAAATCATAATATTATTTTATATTAAAGTAAACAATTAGCCTTAATTTAAATAAATCTTCGCATAAAAAATGAAATTATATAAATAAATTTTCAAAAATAAAATTACAAATGTGTAAAATTTTAAACAAATCTTTATACATGAACCAATAATTAATATTGCACTTCACTTATCAAGTTATTAATTTCTTAACGTTAATTATAATTTATAATTTGAGTATAACCCTTAATGATTGGAAAAAAAAAAAATGTTTAGTAATACTTTAAAAATGTTGTTAAAGACATGTTGAATCGTATTACGTTATATGAGGAGATTTTTTAATTGTGCTCTCTTTGGTTTTTATTTATTTTTTTATATATTCATTTTACCCTTATGGGAGGGTGGTGGTGCTAACTGTTTCCGCGTACTCACATGAATTAAGTAGTTTCGGGGAAGTTACAGATAAGTATAGTCTCGTTCCCTTCTTTTCCAATGCCGCGTTAAATGAAAGCTACCGACCTCCCCTTTCAAATTCACATTCACAGCAATGACGCATCAAACGAAACTCACCACCACTTCAAATTCACATTCAGAGCACGGTGCATTCCCGGCGGCCAACATCGCCCGGTGTGGAAATCATGACTTGAGGAATTTTTTCTTGTAAAAATGTAATTAGAAGATTCGAGAGAGGGGTTGTGGTGTCAAATTAGGGAGGTTCGGCGAATGAACACACCAAGTTTCCTTCTCTTTGCTTCACGCGTTAAATGAAAGTTACAGTGCAACACCTTTAAATTCACAGCACATCCAACATAAGCCGTAGTGGAATCATACCTCAAAATTTCCTTTGAGATATAAATTTTCTGAATTGCGTGCTCTGCAAGCAATCGTGTTTATTAAACGCAATCCAGTTAGCCTAGAATTGCTGTTCGCCGAGTATTCCTTAGGATTTGGTGGGGATTTTCATTTCAAGATTGTTTTTGATCCATCGATGGCGATTCCCAAGACGACGGCAAAAGCTGATATGCAGTGGATGGAAATCGCCCCTCCGCGGACGCTGTTAATGAGAAGACGGCGCCCTTTCGAGAAAAAGCTGCTGCCGATAGCAGAAGAGAGGAGTCTCAGCAACGGCGAACTCATGGATGGCCTTCGCTCTGCTTTTCCTGCGGTCTCTAGCTTCGAAGATGAAGGCAGTAATGCAAGATTTGCGGACTGAAGTTTTGGTTCACGCATTTTGAAATATTTAGATAACAAAGTTGTTTCAGGGAATCGATACCGGATTTGGACAGTCCGTATGCTTGACCAATTTCAAATTGTATTATATCAAAGATTGAAATTATTTCTCCGCTGAAATTTATCCTTTTATTCGTCAAATGTACTGCAAGTTCAGATCTATATGCCTTAATATTTCTGTAATGAAATTGGATTTCAAAGGAAAGACAACGCGAAAAAAAGGAGTAGATTGGCATTTTTTTTCCTTTCCGTCTTTGCATAATCAGATGGATTCTGTGTCGAGTGGATTGGCATTTTTTTTCCTCTCCGTCTTTCGAGTTCTTTCCTTTTCTTTCCATAATCTCATGGAGTCTGTGTCTTCCCCTTCGTCGAATTTCGAAAACCCGCTGCATATTCTTCGGGAGGCCTCAAAAATCGTCAATAGATTGGATCGGGGGTGTCGGATAGCGGAATTCATTCTGCTTTCCTTTTGATCGGAAACTGTAAGCTCATATATGTAAAACTGTAATTCATCATATCTATATCCTCTTGGCATAAAAATGGTAAGAATTTAATTTACCTGCTCTGATAAAGTAATTTAATATTTAAAAATTTCTTTTCATTTAATGGTAAGAATTTACATGATGTGAAAAATAATTTAATATTCCAACTTAGCCTTCTTGATTTCTCAGAATTTTTTGGGTGAGAATTACATCAAAACTCATTTGTTGGAGGCATTTCTAAACTATTCGTGAACAAAACACAATTAATTCCCATAGCTAGAATGTAATAGTTAATGAAATAAAAATGTTAAATGAATGATCAATGAAAATGAAATAAAAATGCTAAGAGGAAAGGAAAAAGACTCAACAATTGTTAATTTTTTAGTTATCATTTATTTTTAGATTATTTGGTCTCTTTTCAATATTTATGACTTTCTAATCTAAATTTAAACAAAAGCACAACAAATTATTCATTTAACTAGGATGGTAGTTTTTTCAAACATAATGGGAATAACACTAGCTCTAGTGATGGTGTCTCTAAGAAGAGATGTGGCGGCTACATGCCTCTGAATTGTGTTACAATGATACATGAGGGCCTATTTATTATTGAGAAACATTGGAAAACCCCAAATATCAAAAATCCTAATCCTAGGAAGATGAAACGCAAAAATATGGTTTCCTTGGGGTAAATTTGTACATCAACTTCCCAGGGTTATAACTTTGGCATATGATCTCCGTTTGATGCACACTATACATCGTTAGAAATCCCCATCTGAGAAATACAACTGCTCACCGTGAATATTGAGTTGAAAAT
This sequence comes from Pinus taeda, assembly GCA_000404065.3. Lineage (NCBI taxonomy): Eukaryota > Viridiplantae > Streptophyta > Pinopsida > Pinales > Pinaceae > Pinus > Pinus taeda. The sequence goes on along the minus strand of APFE030973739.1, from coordinate 43,967 downwards.
TTTAACCGTCCCTTGTGATTTTCCAAAGAAACATTATTTAGGGTCTCAAACGGCTCCGGGAATTCAGTACCCGAAAAACTGTCAAAAATAGTAAATTGTGCTACAATTTAGAAAACTGGAAAACTAAAAGAATCAATGGTGGGAATCCAAGTGGAATAGGTAGGTGACCACCAATATCTAGATCACCTCCTTAAACTTTGAATGATAAAAATGATCAATCCTTGCAATGACTTGAGGCTCTTCAATGCAGATGTAATGTTTTGTCTTATCTGCATGTTCTGTTAAAGATGAGGAGCTGATCCTCCCATACTTGATGTCAGCTACGTCCTCATGAATCCTTCGATTTATTGAGCGGTGAGTTTCACCAATATAGGTTGTTTTGCAAGAACATGGGATAACATAAATATGTTTCATATCCTTGGGGTCCACTAGGTTTTTTACAGATTTTAAGGAGCTTCCAAAACGGCCTAAAGGTTGAGGGAATTTTATGTTTCTTTGGGACCCTTGTAATCATGTCTATGGTCCCTTGGATAAAAGGATGATGCACACCTCAAATCCAATCTTTCGTGTCTTTTTGAATCATAGAACCTTTGCTAGTTTTAAGGAAAGCTTTAAGACCTTGTTGCCTACTATATCCATTATTATTGAAAACATTAAAGAGATGTGTTTTCTCATTTGTAAGGTGGTTTTTGTCAGAAATTTTCTGAGTGCATGAGTAGATAAAATGTTGAGAACACCAAACTCTTAATTCCCAGAAAATAATTTAATATTTAAAAATTTATTTCATAATTAAAAGTGTACTTTTAATTTATAGATTATTTTGGATTATGAGAATAGAGAATTTGAGTTATATAATTTGAAAATTTTTAAATAATAATTTTTTTTTTTTTTATGTTTTTAAATTAAAAAATTACAAAGTTTCAGAATTAAAAACTACGCCATAAAATTCTTTAAAAAAAACCTAAAATATCTATTAATTATTCTGCATCATATTAATTTTACTGTTTCGAATCACTGAGTTGAACAAAATTGAGAATTCTAATTTCAGCCACTGACTGCACCTTTCAAATAACTTTAAATTCACCAAACTTCAGGAGATATTGCTGAAGATGAATAAGCACATACAACGTTGTCTTTCAAACAACAAATATGCCCAGATAGCAAAAAAAAAATGTTGGAAAACTGAAATATCTATTAATTACACTGCATCATATTAATTTTATTGTTTTGAATCACCGAGTTGAATAAAATTGAGAATTATAAATTCAACAACTGACTGTACTTTTCGAATAACTTTAAATTCAACAAACTTCAGGAGAGATTGCTGAAGATGAATAAGCATATACAACGTTGTCTATTAAACAACAAATATGTCCAAATTGCAAAAACTGTGGGAATTCGATAATTATTTTTCCAAAAAATTTTGTAGTATGAGTATTTGAATCATGTTTTTGATGGTGGAAATGGATTTAGCACTATAAAAAAACCCAGGACACCCAAAATCTTGAAGTTTGATAACGGTAACCTTCATTTACAAAAGTTCCTACCAAATTTTATAAAAAAATGTAATGAAATTTCATCTACCAAATTTAAATGTTGTAGTATGAGTATTTGAATCATGTTTTTGACGGTGGAAATGGATTTAGCACCATAAAAAACCCCAGGACACTCAAAATATTGAAGTTTGATAACAGTAACTTGCATTTACAAAAGTTCCTACCAAATAATAAAAAATATAATGAAATTTCATCTACCAAATTTGAATGTTGGTTAGACCACGACAACATAAACCGCCTCCGAGGATTTCTATCATTTATTTCGTTGTGTAAATTGAAGGTCCTTTTACCTTACGTGGGTCATTCCCGCTAGCTATGATTATATTGAACTAATTTAATGTGCTTACATGGCCATTGTACATTCATTTGTGTTCTCTACAACAAAATAAAGAATAAAGAACATTGTTAATACAATTTGAGCACCAAGGTATAGAGAAAAGGCCAATTAATGAAGGCTTCAACAACGAAACAAAGCGAATATGAGTGGTCCATAGATTTTTCCTTTGGGGGTGTATTTATAGAATATAGTAAAATTGCTTGTCCATAGCCTCATATGATTATGCCACAATGGGTATTAGAGTACACAGCAGTAGAATGATACCAATTGATGAGTGTTAGAGTACATAACAACAGAACAAAAACATCATAGAAACAATAGGAGACAACACAAATAGGCATAACACATTAAAGATAGAAAAAACAACAATGGAGAATAAAAATCACAGACTTCTATTACGTTGCAAGCCTTCCCTTGCTTGCATGCTCAGGCTAAGGCAGATTACAAATTTATAGAAGGTGGACAGGATTTTAGAATTCTCGACATGTGTTTTAATGAGTTACATAGTGATTTAGAGAAGTCAAGGGTGGTGGAGTTGGTTGGTGTCAGCGTGGAAGGTGTCATCAGGATGTCAGCGGTGGTTGGCATCCATGTGGTTTTGTTTGGCTTCACACTGAATGTTCTCCCACTTGGAGCCAAATGAAGTGTCCTGAATCTAGCCACACCGAGTCCTACCATGTTTCTACATAACTCATGTTTATTTCTTGGTAGAATCTAAGTGAGCATATCAACAGAGTTTTTATCCGTATGGATATTTTCCAAGGATAATTGTCCTTCCTCTAACACATGTAAGATACAATGGTACCTTAAGTCAATGTTCTTATTTTTTGATTGAAATACTTAGTTTTTTACCAAGTGAATGACACTCTGACTATCAAAATATAGCACATACTTGTCTTGCTTTATTCCTATCTCTCCTAGGAATCATTGCATCCATAAAATCTCTTTACAAGCTCTTGTTGCAGCTATGTATTATTCCTCTATTGTAGAGAGAGCTACTATTCTTTGTAGCCTTGACACCCAAGATACCATTTCACTTGCAAATGTATACAAATAACCAATAGTTGACTTTCTAGTGTCCATATATGCAGTCATATCTACATTTGTGACTCCTTCAAGCAAAGTTTTATTATGACCAAAACATAAACAATAATGATTAGTACCCTTGAGATACCTCAAAATCCATTTTACTTCTTTCCAATGTGGTTTTCCTGGATTAGAAAGGAACCTGCTCATATCTCCCACTGAATATGCAATTTCTGGTCGTGTACATACCATGGCATACACCAAGCTACCAACTGTTAAAGCATAAGGAATTTTGCTCATTTCTTCCTTCTCCTTGTCATCACTAGGACATAACTCAGTACTCAACTTAAAGTGGGAGTCAAGGGGTGTACCAACTGGCTTGGCATCCTTCATATTAAACATTTCAAGCACCTTCTTGATATATTTTTCTTCTGAAAACCACAACCTTTTGGTTTTTTCTATCACACATAATCCTCATGCCTAATATATGTTTTGTTGCACCCAAATCCTTCATTATAAATTTGTTGCCCAAATATTTCTTAAACCTATTGATCATATGCTTATCATGCCCAACAATCAACATGTCATCCACATATAATAACAATATGATATACTTTCCTTGATCATACCTCTTGATATAGAAACAATGGTCAACTTCCAACCTGTCAAAACCATGTTCCAACATGAATGAATAAAAGTTATTATACCATTGTCGAGGTGCATGTTTCAACCCATAGAGACTCTTCTTCAACTTGTGACCTAGGTCTTCTTTGTCTTTTTCTATGAAGCCTAAGGCTGCTCCATATAAATTTCTTCCTCTAATTCACCATAAAGGGAAGCAATTTTTACACCTAACTATTGACATTCTAAGTCTAAAGAAACAACAAGACCAAGAATGACTCTAATGGATGACATTTTGACAACAAGTGAAAAAATTTCGGTGAATTCAATACCTTCATTTTGGGAAAATCCTTTCGCCACCAGTCTTGCTTTATACCTCTCCTTATTTTTGTCACCTTCGTGCTTAATATTGTATACCGATTTGTTTTGTAGGGATTTTCTACCTTTTGGGAGCTTTACCAACTGCCAAATTTTATTTTCTAGAAAAGAGTTCATTTCTTCCTCCATTGCTTAATAAAATATAGTTTGAAGAAGGATACCTTTGTGAAGTCTTATAATGAGGTCTAGAATATCTATGAACCAACTGTGGTGGTGCATTATCAGGTTGAATCTCCTGTAAATCTTCTTGCAAGGTTCCTTCTTCTTGATGATCATCATTTTCCACTTGTTGTCCTTGTTGCTCTTGAATTTGTTGTCCATTTTCTTGCATTGGTGGGATGTTTTCTTGTTTTTCTTCAAATATGTCAATAAATTTATTGATCTCCAACTCACCTATAGTCCTCTTAAACATTTCTGACTCATTAAATATAACATCCTTGCTTTTAACAACTTTATGTTTGACTAGATCCCATAGACGATAACCAAATTCTTCATCTGCATATCCCAAAAAAATGCATTTCAAAGATTTATCATCTAGCTTAGTTCTATTTTCTTTGGGAATATGTACAAATTCTTCACATCTAAATATTTTCAAATGAGAATAATTCAACTTCTTATGAGTCCAAACTGCTTTAGGAATGTCTCCATCCAAGGTTGTAGTTGGAGATTGGTTTATAAGATAGCAAGTTGTCCTTACTGCTTCTACCCAAAATTGCTTCTCCAATCTATAATTTGACAACATACTCCTCATTTTGTCCGTAATGGTGCAATTCATCATTTTTGCAACACCATTCTGTTGAGAGGTACCAAGCATAGTCTTCTCATGCTTTATGCCAAACTTATTACACTATTCCTTGAATGCTTTTGAGAAATATTCTCTACCATATTTTTTCTTAGGCACTTGAGCAATTTGTTAGTCCCTCTTTCAACAACAACATGGATTTTTTAAAATATTTCAAACACTTCACTTTTACTTTTTTTAGGGTAGGCCCAAACCTTCCTGAATGCATCATCTATAAAATGTTACAAAATATGATGCTCCTCCCAATGACTTAATGTTGACAAGCCCAAACACATCCGAGTGTATCAATTATAACATTTATATTCTTTTTGTAATGGCCACCTCTAAGAAATGAAACCCTTCTTTGTCTACCATATATACAATGATCACAAAGATTAAGATTATAGGATTTCAAACCTCACTGTAAATTTTTACCAATAGGGATTTTTAAGCCCTTCTCGCTCATATGACCCAAGAACTTTAGCCATGGATCTGTTGAATTTCATTCTTCTGCGATAGCAGCCAAATTTTATTTTCCTAGCATTTCCTTCAATGTATATAACGTTCATCTCTTCGGTCCTCTACCCATGACCAATGCTCCTTTGCTAATTTTTCAGCCTCCCTTCCCAAAGCTTGTGTAATAGCCTTCATCATCTAGTTGTCCCATAGAGATCAAACTAATGCACAATTTTGGTACATTCCTTACGCGTTTCAACAATATATCTTGTCCATCCTTCATCTTGATCTCAACATTTCCCACTCCAACAGTATTGCAAAAGTAATTTTTCCCCAAATGCACTCTACCATAATCATGAGGATCATATGAAACAAAACTATTTTTAAATGGGGTTACATGGTGAGATGCCCTAGAGTCAAAGATCCAATCAAATTTACTATTATATGTATATAAACATGCATCCTCTACTGAAGCAGTAAATAACACATCACCATCTGTGACTACAGTAGTAGTCTCACCTTCATTTGTGTTGGATGACTTGTGATTTATACTGACCGGTTTTTATCCTTTTGTCCTTTCTTCTAGACTGGACACTCTTTCTTCATGTGCCTGAGTTTTCCACTATGGAAGTAGATGAGCATACCCCTCCTTTATTTCAATCCGTCTCTCGATCTTGATTTCCCTTGTCAGCCTCGATCAATTCTCCTACCATGATCAGCTAGAGCTAGAGCTTCTCCTCCCTATTGACTTGCATCATAACTCCTCATTCATTAAACGTCTACTGACATCATCAAAATTTAGGGTCCCTGCAAGTGCTGAAGTTATCATAGATACAATTAAATTTTCCTATCTATCTAGCATAGAAGACATTAACAAGATAACTCCAATTTCATCATCTAGAATTATTTTAATAGAGGCAAGCTGATTAGTAATAATATTGAATTCATTTAAGTTCTTATCACTTGAAGCAACGTCCTTCATCTTGATATTATAAAGGTTTTTCATCAAGAACACTTTATTTGATGTCATATTCTTCTCATATAGGTCATGGAGCTTCTTCAATAATACTTCTATCTTTTTTTCTCCGGACACATTGAAATATACATTCTTTTCTAGGTATTGGTGGATTATAACAATTTCCTTTGTATCTAGCTTGTTCCATTCTTCATACAACATCGATGAGGGTTTATTTTCCATACCCTCAATCGACAAATATTGATCTTTTAAAATCAATACATCCTCCATCTGTGACTTTCATAGGGAAAAATTATCCCTGCTCAACTTCTCTATGTTAGTTAATGTTGTCGTCTCCATTCTTAATAAAATTCAAACCTAAAAAATCAAGTTTCTACTTACAAGGTAAGACTTTAATTATTTGTCCTTGCCAAATTTTAAATAAAGGGATAAAAATTGATTTACATAACAAACAATGAGAAAATAAAAAAACTATATAAAACCTCCAATTTTTATGGATGGCAAGAATAAAAAAAATCCCTCATGGTTCTTCATACGTTAATAAGCACTTGGTGTACGATACCTCATATGTTTGAGAACCCAATGATTATAATTTTTAAACTAAAACATCACAACTTTTTTTAAATAAGCATTCTAACGTCCACCGACAATAATTTGATAATGTGTGTGTATATATATTCTATCTATATATATATATATATAATATATATATTATATATATATATATATATATATATATATATATATATATATATATATATTATATATATATATATATATATATATATATATATATATCGATATATATTTTATTTCCACAGGGTCTTACAGGTTCTCTTCCAATTGCAGCTACTCCTTAGAAAATAATATCGTCATTCTTTCTCATTTTCCAAACGCTCAAGATCGCAAAATTCTGTAGAACCTTCTCTTTTGTTAACAATGCAGTTACGTTGGCCATTGGGGATTCAACCTCGGGGCAGCCAGAAGGAAAATATTCGGGCTTCTTTCTGTTGTTAATGGATAGACATTTCCTAGAAACCTTGCATGCGACATGGTTGGAGACCACGTCCGAGAGGTTGTCACTTCATGTAATCAAACACTCGTCTTCCTATTTTCTTGCTATGAAGCTCACCTCAGGCTCGGGCTCTGATACCACTTGATGGGTATTAGAGTACACCAGTAGAATGATACCATTTGATGGGTATTATAGTATAAAACAGTAGAAAAAGAACATCACAGAAACAACAGAAGACAACACAAATAGGAAGAACACATTAAAGAGAGAAAAAACAATGGAGAACAAAAATCACAGAATTTTATTACATTGTAGACCTTGCCTTGCTTGCATGCTTAGGTTGAGGCAAGGTACAAATTTATAGAACGTGGACAAAGATTTAGAATTATCTACATGTGTCTTTCATGAGTTATACATTTATTTACAGAAGTCAAGGGTAGTGGAGTTTGTTAGCGAGCAATGGAGTTGGTTGGTGTTGTTGTGCGCAGCGTCGTCAAGAGGTCGGCAATAATTGGCATCGATGTGGCTTTGTTTGGCTTCACACTTAACACATTGATGATGTTCTTTTTATGGGGAATTTTCCTTCAGACCTTCATCGTCTGTCCAGACGTTATTAAAGTTCACAATATGTCATATTTCAAATTTTTACAAATCTCTCTGTGTATTTCATCAATCACCTATTACAAATTGACATGTGCAGTGGAATATGCTCAACAACACAACCTATTTAAAATTTAATTGACATGTGTACAGAAAATTCTTTGCAGTATGTTTACAATTGTAGAGTCAACATACCATAAATTTAGTAAAATGTTTTGGTGAGAATGGAGGAAATATAGCTCTCAAATATAACCAAGATACGGGGAACAACAGACAAGTCCTTTTTAGCAACACAATCAGTTAAAAGATCAAGAATGGTACAAGTGTGAAACTGTTAGCGTGTGTTTAAACACAAGGTTGAAGCTTACACCAATGTCCAACAGACACTCACACAGATATATGTTTCCTTGCTGAGGATGAATTAATGCTCTGGAAAATTTGTAGGCAGTCATAATACATGCTTAAAATTATGCTTCCCCTCAAACCACTCTTACTTTAGAAGAAGCTATAATGATTTAATGTAATGGATATTGGTGGATCCTATAATAGCACAATTTAAATGAATGTATGTGTTGGAAATGCTAACCTTGAATAATATAATGTATACAAGAAGAAAGGAGTAAAATCAAGTGAAGCTAAATTCTTTCCATTATATGGAAAAAGTGTGCTACTTTATCTCAATGCATAAAATAAGTTATACGCAAAACAAGCACCACACATAACTAGATGTTATGAGATAATGTAGTTGAACAGAGAACAAATAGGAGCTAGGAGCCAATACCATGATGTTACATGTCAATTTGTCGCCATGCAACTTGATCAGTTTATGGATATTTTTACCATCCGTGAACATGGTGAAACCGGCTCCATTAGAAGTCAAGCAACTCAAAATATGTTAAAGTACATGAGAAATTTGGGTCAAATAGCCCATACACCTTGTTAAGTTCAACCTGTGCTAATTTCTCTAGAGTTTACGGTGCATGCGCTGAATCGACTCTGAGAATAGCGCAAAGTTTTGCTCTATCTACAACTATAAACCCATGCAAGTGAATTCTATAAATTAAAAATGAAAAGTACATTCTAGAAACATAGTTGATCAAATATTTCCCAACCGAATGCTTCCAGGTGATGACTATTCGAACTATAACCCTCATAAGATGCATCTCGATCCCTTTTCTCATGGTAACCTAATCCTTCATTAAAGGAGGTTCATCCTCTTCTTAGGGATCTGAAACTTCCCCCTCTTTGATCTATAAAAGGACTAGAGGATTGAGGGATGAAGGACGTCAGAATTCAGAGAATAAAAACTTATTTTGCTGATTTGAGATTGGAGAGCTTGTCATATGAGGAGGAGATTGAAGAAATTAGGGAGGGACCTCACGACATCAAGGCGAAGGTTGTAAGGCTCCTCTTATCTTCTAATTAATACAAATGAGCACTTTCTCCCATTGATTTTGTCTTTTGTGAATGATGAGTAGTTTACAATTGTTTATTATATTCATTAAGGCAAATTCAATCCCTAATTTCCTTGATCATTAGGCTAAGTTGTTTTGAATTATTATTTCACATGTTCTTTTGATCATTTTATGGTTTATGTTTGCATCTCCTATCAAGCATTTACGAGATGCATCAAGTAACAATAAGGGATATTCATCATGCGTTTTGTGAAACTGGTAAGAGGTCTATCCATTAGCTATACTGCTTATAACTCGAACAAGTTCAACTTAGGGAAAGAGTCAGTTCATTTTTCATTTGGCATGAGTCATTTCAACCTAGTTAAAGAGATTTCTCTTGTCCACAAGAGGGATTGTCTGGTGTAACAAACTAGCAACTCCATTGGGGAACATCTCTGTTCGCGTCTTTTTCCTTAGCCTTGCTTTCTAATTTTCTAATATTTCCAGACTGGAGTCTTCATAAATTAATGGCCTTTTAGATCTGAGTGTTTGATTCCTCCTTGAATTGTGTATATTTGTAAACAGAGCAGGTCTCTACACCTTTTCTGTTGTAGAAACTGAGTGCATGCACTCTGTTTCCTACTGAAAACCAGTGCAATCCTTGAAAATTTTCATACTAGTTTCAACCCAAACTTGAATTTGTCTTTCTTAAAGTGTCATTCTATTTGTTTAGACTGTGTTTTGTCTCTTATGAACTCAGTTGATTGCTTTGTTGACGATTTTGAAGATTAGGTCTTTTTGAAAGAATACCTTAGGGTTTTGCCAAGTTGATTTGTTGATTGATCAAAACAAGTTTGAATGTCTTTTTGTAAGTGATATTCTTATTTCATTCTGTCAAATACACTGGTTAAGCCTTAAATATTTCTTATTGGTGGTCAAAATCACTTTGAATTGCAAATTAGGGTTTCTGAAGACCTTGTGCTTTTGTGAAAGAATTATAGTTATTTTTGTTTGATAAAAGAAGTTGTTGCTTTCATCTTGGGAAAATTTTCACAATTGCACTATTATTGTATTTAAATCAAAGCATTAATAAGAGAATATGTATTTTCTCCAACCTTCTTGATTGATTTCTGTGTACTTGGAAGTTTTGAGTGACTAGAAGAAAATAGTGTTTAATTTTATTTTGATGATTAGGGAAATTTGGAAATTAGTTTGTTGATTGCATTTTCATTACAAAATATTGAAATTGGTTTCTTTTGGAAATTGGAAAAGTTGTGAGTTTTTGTATTTCATTTCTAAAAAAATCAAAGAAACTCTTCCTTTTTTCTAACTAGAATTTCATTGAAATTGAAAGTTTCTTTTTCATTTTAGAGTGCATTAAGATTTTGAGTCATGTCACAACAACATAAGTTTCACCTTCATCACCCATTGAGTAAAAGAAAAGCTTAATAATACAATGTTAATTATAATTCACCTAAAATTTTATATTTTTTTAGGGCTCTTTTCACGTACAATAGCTTAAGTGCAGGTATTTGGAATAGGAAGGAAGTAAAATTTCCAAAGCTACAAAAGAAAAATAGAATCTTGAGTTAGGGAGAGAAAATCCAATAATTTCCGTTTTGTTGTGGGAAGCTCTTCTAATACATGAGTTAAGCACAAGGTTGTGTCGACTTTGGTGAAGTGATCTGACCCACTCCATTGGACTAGATACAATGATTTTCACGTACTAAAATGGTACTGAAAGGTACTTGGGGTCGCTTGAAGGTAAACCTCCAATTGACTATGTGGAGGAGCCTTCAACGAGGATTGAGCTTGTTACTCTGCCCTTGTGTGTACGTCTAAGCTACAATTGTCCCCATAGGTAAAATTGTTGTATTTGGTGAACTTAGTAACTATAATTCTAGGGCTCTACCTAAGGTGACGACAAAGGGAAGGTCCTATTGTACCTAGAACAAATGTTGGCTAGACTCACTTGGACTCCCTGGATGGTAATCTTTGTTTGAGATGGTTTATAGCAGAGTTACTTGCACTAGATCATTTCATTAAGCAGGTTGTTAGGGTAACTGATTCCAAATGCTCATTTTCTATAAAACGTTTCACCTTGATCTCTTCGATGTTGGATTTGATCACCAACTAGTAAATATTGATCTCTGTGAAGAGTAAGTTTGTATGGATTGAACTCCTAGACTTTTAACATGTGTTATTTTCTGCGTTATTTTTTACTTTTTAGAGACATTAGGTGTAATTTATATATTGTGTGATTAACAAATTAAAATTTTTCATTGTGGTGGAACTACCAAGACAATCACGTAGGATAGTCGGGGATCCCCCTAAGTATACACTAAGTTAGTCAGAAAAGATTAGAGCAGAAAAGTCTAAATCATATGAAATTGGAACTGCAGAAGAAACTGAAACCTCTACTATTTTAGATTCTGATGTAAGAGGAACTAAAGTTAATGAACCTATAACATCTGCTATTTTAGGCCTTGAAGTGATAGAAACTAAATTTGATCAAACTTAGAATTTAACATTGCACTCAGCAAAAATTGAATTACAAATTATTGAACTTATTCAAATTGAATCAGATACTCGAGAATATTCCGATAGAAACACCATTTCCGAACCAGATATTGACGAACCTTAGTCTAATATTTCCAAGCCTGACATTCATACGTCTGCTACAAGACATATTCTAAATCCTCCACTTTCACAACCTGTGAAACTTATGATTACTGATAGTCTCCCTCCTAGTCTTATTGTCATTGAAGAACTTGTTTTAGACGAAGAGGAAGAACCTATAGTTCCTACCAGTGAACCTGTAGATATCTCAGAACTTTTGTTTCGATCTTTTCACCTTGACCCTTGGTATTTTACACCCTTGAACTTTTTAGGACAAGAGATTCCACATTACACGACTCCTTATTCTACCGTACTAGGTTTTGACTGGTCCAAAATGATTCGTAGAAGTGTGATCTGTCAGATACACCCATATTTTCCACTTCTCCGAAGTCCACATTGAATGGTGGTTTTTTACCACCTAGATATCACTCTCTCATAGGATCTTATTTAGGAGCTTCTTCCTCGAACTCATCTTCAAACATGTCAACTAGTGTAATTAACCCTACCAATGAAGGTTTAACATCTGATCAAGTCATTATTATGATATTTGGTAACGTTGGTAATCAACAAGCTAACACAATAGGTGGTTATTGTTTGCCTGGGGGCAATCGTCATATCCTCCACCTACAGGACAACCTTTTTGTGGACCTTATATTGCAGCTTGGGAGCAACCACCCATTAGAAACAAATTTAATTATGTTCAAATGCCTCAGACTGGTTTTGGTCAGCCTATTATGCCTCAACCCGCCATTGGAATGCCTTACCTTGGATTGAATACAATCTGGAATCCTTCTCAATAGTCAATTTCTATTTCTTATCAAGTGCATTTGTATCAACCTGGCCAGCCTCTTAGACAACCTATGCAGCAACTGCCTTTTCAGGGTATTCCTTTTCAAGTCCAACCAACCGTCGAGGATAACCCATCGACACCTACCCAGCAATCACTTCGGCAGTCGGCCTCGAGTACTCATCAAACCGTGCGGTAGTATGCTATGCCAACGATTGTTCAAAACCCAGGTTTAGGTTCACCTCAAAATCCCATTCCATGAGTATTGAAAATAATTGTCCTACTTACATCACATATTACTATCCAACCACTTGTTCGGTCTTTACCTCAGGAATTTAGTGTTCAATTCATTCCTATGATTCCGTTAGCACCTCAAATAGTTGTTGTTCAGTTTACTCCCATATATGAAAGTACCTTCTCAAGGGCTACCTTTCCAAAGTTTACCCTAGAATTAGTTTGTTCAAGGTACATCTTTTCAAACTCAATTTCTCTAAGGTCAACCCATGCAAATTCAACCTTTTCAAGGACAGGGTTTTCAAGTCCAAATGGGTAAGAGTCTCCCCTTCTAGAGTAAACCGTACCCAGGTCATACGTTTCAACAACCTATTCAACAGCAATATGGTATGGCTTATCTTGGATACCCAAGAGGTATGCATATTCCAAGTGCTTAGGTTATCCCAGGATATCATGGATATCATCCTCTTAGTACGAGACTCACCCCTTAGGGTTATCAATATCCATCGAAGGACCCTAATCGCCAATTTACCTTCACTGCAACTTTGGAATTGCCTGACCTCTCTCGGTTAACTAATGATCCACTTCTTTACTTACCCTATTGGCTGGTTATTCCTACAAAGTTTCCCAGTGATATTCCTAAGTTTGAAGGTAAGTTGGGTGAAGATCCATCCAACCATGTCATGACCTACCATCTTTCGTGTGTTTCCAACTCATTAAATGATGATTCTATTAGATTATGATTTTTTCAACGTACCTTAACCAATTCGGCAGCCAAATGTTGTATACAATTTCCACGCACTTCCTTTAACACATTTAATTCCATTGTTATAGATTTTTGGACCCATTTTCAGTTACCTGTTCGGTATGAAAATGCAACTGAACTTTTGAATTCTTTGAAGTAGTCAATGTCAAACCATATCTCAGATCACATTCACGAAAGGAGACGAAAACATCACCTAGTTAAAGTTTACATTCCATACCATATTTTGGCCTAGTTAAAGTCCCCTAGTTAAATTTTACCGAAGGTATCTGCCCGCGCTCAATATCTTGATCTTGTTTATACTAAGTTTGGTAATTTGTATGAAAAGATCCTAGATTTACCCCGATCTACTCCAAATAATCCACCTCTTCTAGGATCACATGCCGCAGATGGCATGATTGGTTCTGTGAGGCAGAAATCTAAGAACAAAAAGAAAAATTCTAAGAATGTTCAGGTTTTGGCTCTATCTGATTCACCTGATGAAGATCCTTCTCCTAGAATTACTTCAGAAATTAACGTCATATATTCATCTATTGGAAAGGGTAATTCATCCGGAAATAAGAAAAAGGGAAAAGGAAAAAAATAAAAAATAAAAATGATATAAGGAGAAATCAACCAAGAATGAACCATATGAAGAAAAGAGGAAACCTCACTATCCTTGCTGAATTTGTGAGGAAGATCATTACACTAAGGAGTGCCCTCATCGGGCCGAAGTTTCCAAATTCATGAAAGTTCACCCACACCCATTGTTTTGAAGGATACTTTTCCTCCTCAAGACAGTAATATGGTCTCTCATGACAAATCCTCCTCATCCCCATCGGCATATATCACGATGATGTCTTCCAGAGTCATGGTAGCAATGAGATCCAAAGATTACACATCAAAGAGTCCTATTGAAGATGGAGATGACTCTAGTTCACCTGGTCAAACTTCCGTGTCTACTCCTCCTTTTTATGAACTATTACATATTGTAAAACCAATTCCTAATACGATAATTTGTTCACCTCCTAAGGGTATGCTTCATAAGTCAGCCTTTAATTCTCATGCAAGGGCTGCCCAGAATTATAACATTATCAAAGATTTGGATATGTCACCTTCGGCCATGTCTGCCCTTAAAGTGCTACAAACTTGTCGAGCACAATGGGAATTATTATTATCAGCCATATGAGTTGTAGATCCTCAAGACTCCCATTTGATTGTTTTTGATCTCGAGAATCATGTCCCTCGTCTCCCACATCAACTGGCTTATTAGAGAATAGTTCACGTGAAAACTTGACGAGTTTTTCGAACAGTGATTGATGAAGGGGAATTGACATGTATTATGTCCATTTCATGTTGGAAAGCCTTGGGTTCTTTGACAATAAATAAATCTCCCATAACTTTTAAATCCTTCAATGGAAGAGGTTTTCGTCTGTATGGACTTTTAAATGATTTTCCAATAAAGTTAGAGGGAAAAACAATTGCAATAGATGTTGACTTTGTCGATGCTCAACTTGATTATAACCTTTTTCTTGGTCAAAGTTGGACTTATGCCATGGCGATAGTAGTCTCTTCGTATTTTAGGATGATTATGTTTCTTCACAAAGGAAGGATTGTGAAAGTGGATCAATTGTCCTACTATACCTCTGACCCTAATTACACAGGTAGTATCCTGTTTGTTGGGAAATCCACCACTCCATAAGAAGAAGTTGGTGTTGGCTTGCTCAAAGATTCATCTTTGATGGGAACGTTTGTGTTCCCTCCACCCATTCTTCTTCATAATGAAGCACAGATTAACATGATTACATCAAGTACTTTCGAAATGGGAGATCCATGGAAAGTATTGTTAGACTCATAAATGATCTTATATGGAGATGAATGCCCCGTAGCCCTTTTAGGTTAGCATATGAGGCCATTCAGTCATTTTCCAACCCATCAACATCTGATGATGATTGAAAGAATATGTTCATTGATGAATATTGTCATTTGTCACTCTTTGAACCAATCTCTATGCCTAATCCTTTTAACACATATTTTTTAAATGATGAATGGATTATGGAAGTTATGACCTTGGATGAAATGCCATGGAATGATACTCATCATCGTTCAAATTTCTTACCATCCTTTGACAAATTTGAGAATAATATCTCATCACTATTTTCATATGAGACCCTTAGTGATCCTCAAAATCCAATATCTATGCTTTCTTCCAGTTCTAAACAAAATTTAGGGAACATATTGGCAATGATACCTATTGATATCTCAGTGAAACCTAGAATAAATGAAAATATTCATATATGAGCCTCTTGTTTGTTATAATATATTTCAATGTAAAAAGCTCTATTTCAGGAATTCTCTGACATTTTTGTGTTGTCATATGAAGAGATGCCATTAATCTACCCTAGCATTGTTGTACATGAAATAAAAACTTATTCGGATGCTAAGTCAGTTAGACAATGAATACGTCTGGTACATCCACGAAAAGCCTCTCCTATCAAAACTGAGGTTGAGAAACTACTGAAAGAAGGATTCATTTACTATGTTCCTTTAACCAATTGGGTATCCAATGTTTTGCCCGTTAATAAAAAAAAAAAGGAACTATTCAAGTGTGTGTCGATTACCGAGATATGGATAAAGCTTGTCCCAAGGACAATTATCCAACTCTGTATATCGACCAAATTGTCAATGAATCTACCGGGAAGGAAAATTTTCCTTCATGGATGGATTTTATGGCTACAATCAGATAAACATACTCCTTGCCGACCAGTATAAAACCACATTTATATTCCCATGTGGAACTTTTGCTTATTGAAAAATCCCATTTGGCCTAAAAAATGATGGTGCGACTTTTCAACGAGCAATGTCTTATGCATTCCATGATATCAAGCATATTTTTCAGCCTTATTTAGATGACCTACCAGCTCAATCCATGAAACGACAGGATCACTTGTTACACTTAAAAGCAATTTTATTAGGTGTAGGCACTACAATATTCGCTTGAATCCAAAAAATAATTATTTTTTTGTCCAATCCGGTCGACTTCTAGGTTTCATCATTTCAAGGGAAGGAATTCGTGTCGATCCCCTCAAGGTAGAGGCAATTTCGAATTTTCCTGCTCCTTCTAGCCTTACTCAACTCCAAAGTTTGCAAGGGAAGGCAAACTTTTTGTGTAGATTCATTCACAATTATGTTGAACTAACATATGGTTTTACTCGACTCTTGAAAAATGGTATTCCATTTTTCTAGGATGAGCTTGTTAATAAAGCTTTCAATGCATTAAAGCATGCATAGACTAATGCACCCTTACTGCGTCCACTCGATTATCATCGAGACTACTTTATGTACTTAGCTGCATATGATGCCGCCATTGGCATGGTGTTAGTCCAAGAGGATGATTCTGGCAGAAAACATGTGGTTTACTATTTGAGTAGGAGTCTCACTAAAACTGAGATTAGATAAGTACATGTGGAGAAGCTAGCCCTAGCAGCTGTGAAAGTTTTTCAACGATTCTATCACTATATACTTCTTCGAAAAACGACTGTCATTTCATTTTTCAACCCTATGATAAACATTCTCACGAAACAACTGCTAGGAGGCAAATACTTGAAGTGGATAGTCATTCTACAAGAGTTTTATTTGGAAGTTGAAAAATCCAAATCAAAGAAATCCTTGATTTTTCCTGAACTATTGTGTGACTTACCCATATTGATATAGAAATTGTAGCAGAAGATTATTTTGCTGATGAATCTCTCTTTCTTATTAGTACATTAGATTCGTGGTAAGGAGACATCATTGTATATCTCCAAACACAACTTTTTAGGCCTAAGTTATCCAAAATTGATCATCGGAGAATATGATACCAATCCTAACAATACAATATTATTGGTGACACTCTTTATCGTCGTGGTGTCGATTCTGTATTCTGATATTGTTTAACTTTTCAAGAAGTTGAAAAAACTTTGAATGATTGTCACTCTGGAGCATGTGGCAGTCACATGTATGCTTATGCTACTACCCAAAATATATTACGTCCTGGCTATTTTTGGTCGTCAATGTTAAAAGACTACATCACTACAGTCTGCTCATGCCATAATTTCCAAATTTATGATTGCAAAATGTGAGCACCTCTCGCTCCTCTTCACCTAATTGTAGATGTCGGTCCTTTTTCCAAATGGGGCATTGACTTCATCACTTGTAACCCTCACTCAGTTGGGGGGCATGGATATATCATCCTTGCAGTTGATTACTTTACAAAATTGGCTAAGGTGATGCCTACATATAGAGATGATGGCGAAACTGTAGCTATTTTTATTTTCAATCATGTCATTAATCGGTTCGACGTCCCACAAGCTATTGTTACAGACCACGGTATTCATTTTCGTAACTTTATGATGGTCGAACTATCTGCACAACTCAGCCTGCGCCATGATATCTCTACTCGGTGTTATCCACAAGCTAATGGTTAGGTTGAAGCTGTCAATAAAGTTTTAATGAATATCATTAAACAGATAGTTGGTATGCATAAAGGAACTAGCACTCTATTCTCTTGTCAACACTGTGGGCTTACCGCACTGCTGTAAAAACATCGACCGTTTTACCCCTTTTCAACTCATTTATGGTTTGAAATTCATATTACCTATTGAATGTGAAATTTCATCTCTTAAATTAGCCATCGAATTTTTACCTGCTACCTCTGTAGATGAAGAACTTTTTGTACATTTAGCTCATCTAGATGAAAATCGTCGTAACTATGTACTGGCTAGTGAAGCTCACCAAAAACGTGTCAAAGCCCAATATGATCAAAACATTAATCCTCATACATATTTAGAAGGTGATCTTGTCTTGGTCTATGATCAAGCTCAAGACAAGCTAGGTGCAGGGAAATTCGAGCCCATGTTGCATGGCCCTTACATCATAAAACACATATTAACTAAAGGTGCGTATGAGCTAGTTGATTACGATGGTGTTCCTTTGGGAAAGCCAAGAAATGGTAATTACCTAAAGAAATATTTTTCATAAAATTTTGGTGAAAATTTGTACATTATTTACCGTTTTTAGGTATGTGTGATGTCGAAGATTTTACTACTTCTCCTACTTATCTCATTTCTAGACTTGATTTGCAGATGTCGACATTTTCTCCGACTTACATTGGCTTTTCTAATGGTGCTAGTCACAGTACTCGGAATTTATCTTCTGCAACCTGGGTTATCTATTCACCCAGTGATGAGCCAGTCTCTATTCACGGAATATGTTTCGGTCAAACAACGAACAATATAGCAGAATATAGCATAGTCATTCAGCTATTAGCTGATTCCATTACATTTGGTATCCGACATTTGATCATTAGGTTAGATTCGAAGCTCATAGTATTACATTTAAACCATTTCTATTCAGTAAGAAGTCCAACTCGCATGTTAAGGGTGTTTTTACGAGTTCGTCTCTTAGAAAGGCAATTTGATTATATCAAATATCAACACATTTTGAGATATTTAAACACTTTGACAGATGCATTGGAAAATCATGTGTTAATTAGACATTTGCAACATTTGTAAATTAAAAACAATATTCATTCATACATTGATCGAGATAAACATAAATAAAAAGTAGTAGAATTTTCATTAAAATAGAGTTTGGGTGTGTCTACAAAATATGTCACCCGAGGACATAAGGCTTCATGGCCTTTTATTTTTCGAATATGCTGACACCAAAAAGTAAAAAATGGTCCTTGAAACTAGAACAACTAGGCAAGATGATGCTCATGATAACAAATGATAGCATGAGCAACTTGGCGTAGCAAACATCTGAGAGGCCCTGGAACCCCAACTATGTGCCTTTGATAGGTGCATGGAATGTCATCAACTCCAGTCTTTGGGATGTTGGCAGTCAACCTCTCAAGGTTGTGCTCCAACTTTGTGACGATGTCATTTTCCTCTGGGTACGCTGCCACAACTATTATAGGATTCTCGCCTTGTCTATCGTACAGTCCCATCCCGGCTGGTCGGATTGGACCCACATATGCACATGCATTTCGGATAATTAGCCTCTTAAGACAAAAAAAAACGTAAAAATTGAAAATATGTCAAAATGAGAAATTTTTTACCTAGATCACCCCACTGAGCTCCAACACGAAGTTGGATATCAGGATCACCTCTGTAATCCATCCCATCATATGAAAATTCCTTGATCAGAACAATATGCTAGCCTAGTCAGCCCAAAAACTATGTCGTATACCTCACTACACGACCATCACCCCCATGATGTGCCATGGTGCAACCCACCTCATCAATTGTGGATCCCTTGAACCCCCCTCATATGCCAGAATCTAATGTGGTTGAAGAAAAGGAACCTTCTCTAGGGAAAAGGAAACAAGAATGACACGATAACCAAATGTTTTTAGTTTACCGTTCTTACACCTAGTCAACTGGCTACCAGAATGTAATGTGGTTGAAGAAAAGGAACCTTCTCTAGGGAAAAAGAAATAGGAATGACACCATAACCAAATTTTTTTAGTTTACCATTCTTTCACCTAGTAAACTAGCTCTTCATGTTTAGCACTACTACCTTGCACCAATTGTATACCATGGATTCCCAACATTCCATGACCATATGCATTTGTGCCTGTGTGGCTAGATGAAGGGAAGCACTGCGACACAGTTTGTAAAGAATGAAAGCAATGGTCCTCAAGGGTAAAATTTCAATGGACTGAATGTCAATCCGTCCATCTTTAGGCAGTGCACCATTGCAAAACCATCGTAGATATCCATCAATAGTATCTCCCCTTGATGTTGATCCAAATAGTGAAATATTGGCTCCCTGATGAGACAACCTGGTCAAAAAATAGATGTCATCAAAATCAATGGTGAGGTGATGATCAACAATCACAAAGAATTGTTCTTGGACATTCTAGGTCCTCACCAACCATGTCATCATATCTACTTGGGCTTTCATTTGAGGGATAAGCCAGTATTTTAGGAGGCCACAAGTCCTAAGAGCCTGCAAAGTGGCCAGATCCACCAAAGCTGCAAAATCATTGGCTTCATGCTCTCTTTCCCTCCACTCCATTTTCTAGCAATCAAATGACCTAAAATGACCATTTAAAAGCAGTTAGAAGCATTTTTGAAACTCATTTAATGTTTTTTGGGGTTAAAAACTTGTTTTAAAAATATCCCCTAGTGCCTATGTCGCCGCCCTTTTATGGATAGGGCATAGCTGTGCGAAATTTTTCCGCATAATTCTGTGCAGGGAGAGATTTTCTGTATGGAAAATTTTATCATCTTGCATGGGCCCATTTCAACAAAACCCATGCAGGGTTGAGGGCGCATTTTTGAAAAAATATTTGTCCCAAAAAACCAAGTGAAAGCTTAAAATGAAAAAGTAAATACATAGAAAGTGAAGTTATGGAGATATCTTCTACCTTTAGGAAATGGTGCACGATTTTGTCCACCAGTTGGCTTAGAACCAGTCCTGGACATTTGGTGGTAAAAACTCCTCTCTCTGCTTTGAACTGGTGAAAATGTAAATGGTAAAAATATAATTACTTTTTCCCACTTTTATAAGTTTTTTTAGCTTAAAAAATATTATTTTTTATGTTTTGAATCTTTTTGAGAGCGAAAACACCCTTTTGAGTAGTTATTACGGGTTATTGAGTTTAAATGTGTAGGATCATTTATAGAGTAAAGATAAATTATTTTCTACATTTTAGCATAATTTTATCGCATTTTATGCTCTTAAAAATTTACGAAAAGAGAAAATCATGGAGTCTTCTTTTAAGCCCTTTTTAGACTCTTTCAAAAAAGAAAAGATTGTCAAGTACTTTCTTGTTCAAACTCGTAAAAGTAAATGAATAACCGTCCCCTTAGTATAAGTTTACCCCTTTCACAGACTGAGCTAGGAACATTTACAAAAAAGGTATACATTGATCAAACATGGTCAATAGAGTTCTCTCCTGTATTATTTTATCTTTTTTCGGACTTGAGAGACGAAATTGACGAAAAAGAACCTCATGGAGTCTACTTATTTTTTCTTTTGACTCTTTAAAAATTAAAAATGTTGAGCTTTACTTTCTCCAGGTTCATTAAATTTTATGGTTAAAGAGCTGAATGAGTTTTCCTTTTGTGTCTTTTTCAAACTCTTAAAAGAAAACTACATCGAGTTACCCCTTTACTGGACTCGTAAAAAATTAAACAATATAGGACTCGTTAAGCATGACGAGACCGAACCATTCCTTCTTAGGGTTCATTAAAAATACTTCAATGGACTCATCCAAAGGATGAGCTTACAGTGCAAGCATATATTACCCTCTTCAAGCTTGTAAAAAATAAAGAGGTACTTGCCAGTAATGGTGGGGGAAAATTGAGGAAGGTGTCCATTTTACATCATCAGTTAAAAGGTAGCATGTCTCTCTTGAACACGACACTCTGTCACATTCATGACCGGGTTGGGAAATCCATTTTCCTTACATATAATCAAACCTCATTGAAAATATTTATGGTTTTGGGTATTTTCGTTGAGTCAAATGCTGCCAAATCATTATAGTGTCATTATGTGATCAAGAGAAGTTCAACCTTGGTTCAAATCCCCTTGCAAAATATTTTCCTTCATTCACGTCGGCCATCCTTGAGTCAGTCCTTGCAAACTATTTTCAAAACTTGATATCATGTTTCGTGTCGTAGGCTTTCGTACGATGGATTGCTTCCTATCGAATTCAACTCATTATTTAGGAAGTTCATTTAGATACCTTCATTACCTTGAAGCATGCATGCCTTAATGGTAGGTTTTTCACTTTCAATGACAGGTTCTCATCATTATTACATGAGTGATAGACTTCAGATCACATATTTTCACTTCATAGATTATAATGGGAGTGCCTTGAGAACGATTGTCATTATTGGTGGTTTCTCTCACACTTGTTAACGATTTACATCATTGACCAGTAATCAAGTGGTTTCTTCCATGTTCGACTTCGACACATTCACTCACATGGTTAGAATCGTATTGTGGATCAAGAGATGGAGATCAAGAATCTAGATCTAGTTTCATCAATCTAGGTTGCGAGGAGATTTTATATTCATGATTATGTAGACAAATGGTTGTGTCCATGTTGTGTCTACCATTGTTATAGCACCATTTACCACTCTTGGTATATATGTTTCTTTGTTTATGGCCTAGGGCAACCCCCCCTTCCAGACTTGGTCCAAATATATAAAACAATGTTTTATTCCCTGTACACTACTTTTCCCTGAGCTAAAAGCGTGTACATGTGGGTTAGTCAATACCCACCCCACGTATATGTATTAAAACACTTAAAAAATTAAATTTCCTTAATTTTGGGTGGAGTTCATGGGTTTT